>JANHGN010142078.1:0-47500 GCA_024605025.1 Megaceryle maxima | reverse complement strand
TTCCGCTGCCATTAGCACCGGTAGCTCCGCTGGAAGTGATGTATTGTTGTGTTCTTTCCCGTCCGCCCTGCACCTTAATTCGACGATGCATTGAAAGGTCAGTGAGCTAAACAGTAATAAACTCATAGGTTGATATACTGAGGAATAAAAAAGGGAAACAATAGCCACCGAGTGCGAGCTTATATGTCAAAAAATACATATATTATCACCGTATTCAAACGCAGAGTAATTTATAAAGGCAGGTGCTGGTAGGAGCAAACGTGTCGCCCGCCGATGGCGAGAGCATTCCTCCCCACCAAGGAGCCCGGGAGATGCTCTGGCTCCTTCTCAGGCAGCGTTAAAAGCATTCGACCTGCAGCCGCCGCAACTCGCCGGAGAGCTGCGTGTTTCCCTGACGGCAGAGGAGTTCATCACTTTTACTGTCCTGCCCCCAGGGACACTAGACCCTATTAGTTGTGCTGATCTGCTTCGTATAGTTCATAAGGAAAGATCTGAATTAACACGGAGCTTAATTCTTGTTAGAATCAGTTAATCAACTTGTGGCTTCGCCATTCAAATGAATGATGCGTCTCACTCAGGGGCAAAATAAATGTTATATCCCCACACACACAATTCATCATTCCTTTGTCTGTGGGCTGTCCGCAGGCTCGCGTGCCCTGGACTGGATGCGTCGGACGTGGGAGTGTTACTCAATGTTAAGATGAACACGGTGTGCCAACCCCTCTTGTCACCAGCTCCGGAGACAGGCGTTGGGGTTCCGTGCGAGACACCTTAGTGGCTTCATCATTGTCCTTATCTGCTGAATTTCTTCCTCTTGTGCTTCAGGGCCTCTCACCGGCTCCTTCAGCCTCCAGTGCAGACGTCAGCTTTTGCGTTTAAACCTCGGGGAGCGCTTGCTCTCCTTTGTCAGATTTATAGAGGGAGGGTTGGGGATTTTGAATATTAATTTCAGTCTGGATGGATAGTGTCATTTCGGACAAAGCCCTTTAATCTTTGTCCCATTCGTGAAAGTAAATGATGCAGAAATTGCAGCAATTGTACCAAATTATTCTGCAGCAGATTTTGACCTGGCATCTCGCAGCATCAGGGGAGCGGATGTGATACAGGGAGGGCGGGCGAGTTTCACGGCAGAAATGCAGCTGGGGAAAACCAGCTGGAATAGAGCACAAGGAAACATGGACCGAGAAACAGTCCAGAAGCAAAAAGAACAAACAACAGTAGAAAACGGTCACGAGAAGGGGACAGGAGCTGGAGTGGATTAAAACCAGGATGCTGTTAAACATGCGGACACCAGAGCAGAGGAGGAATAAGATAAACAGGAGGAACCTCGCCAAAACCACATGGAAAAACCATCCTGTACTGGCAGCGGCGCAGGGGCAGGTGCTGATCAAGGGCAGTAAGGGGCAAGTGCTGCGGAGGCCCAGCGGAGCCGTGATGGGCGCAGGGAGGCCAGGGACACCCCCATCCCTCCTGCCACTGGGACCCCCGAGCGTGGCATCACCCTCCCCGCGTCATGGGTGACAGAGGTGACAGCCAGGGCTGTCCCCAACACTTGTGTGCCAGCCCACGGACGTGCTGGGATAGTGGGTGGTATTGTCACACTGTGCTCATCTGTGGACCTCTGAACAGGCAACAGAAATAATTTAAGGAGATGATGAGACATTTTTATTATTCCCATGAAATGATACGGAGTTATAGTTTTAAATGAGGGTGACAGGTTTTAAAATGTGCATTTTAGAGCAAAATTAATGCTGTGCTTTCTTGAGTCTGGAGGTTGGCCAGTCAGGGGGTCATCCCCTGCTGCGCATGGGGTTTAGGACACTGAGGGTGAAATCTGTTTGTGCTGGAGCGGCTGCTGTTCCCGGCTAGCACAGAACGCGGCGTGGCTGGTGCTCAGCTGCCTGCCTGGCAGCTGTGGATGGTGCTGGCACGTCTGGCACAGCCCGTTCGGAGCCCGCGCTGCCGTGAGGAGCCGAGATGGGCTCAGGCACCCGTGCAAACACGCAGGGTGCCAACGGCAGGCCCCCAGGACCTGCTCTATCCAGAGCATGGATACCTGCTCTTAAACAGATCTAAAGAGGTTAATTGGGCTGGGATGTACGCGGTTGCGTTACATCACTAATGGAGATGTTGATTCAAGAAGCCACGGCTCTAGTGATTTTTGTACTCCTGTAATTATTTTTAAACTTTCTTTCGTCGCTGTTGATAACAGCTTGGCACCGAGCCTGCATGACCTGATTAAACTTACAAATTGTCAGCCTTGATCTATAGGATGCAGAAAAGATTGCTGACTGAGCAGCGCTTTGGAAATTCTTGATTTAAAACCAAAATTAGATTTAAAATGTTGTTCCCAACAAGGCAGTGCAAGAGCACTGGCGATTTTAAGCACATATTCAATATCCCAGCATCGTGGTAGCAACCGAATCCCTGCCCTGCAAGGGGACGTTTGATTCACCAGTCTGTGAGCGGAGCTGTGGAGCAGCTCTGGAGCGAGGGGTGCTGGCCCCTCTGCACCCCGCTCCCAGAGCGGCTGTTCCCGAGGCGATGCTCCCAGTTCTGTCTCCACCATTTCCCTCCTCTGGTGTGAAATTTCAGCTCCACCTGTGCGGAGCCAGGGACCACGGGCACTTGTGGAAGACGCTGTGCTGGTGGGAGCTGCAGCACCTCCCCGAATTTCACATGCAGTCTCCTGTAGTCAAGGAGCAGGTGGCAGCTCTTTGCCCACACATTTTAAACCGATACCTCATAGGAAGGATGGAATCCAGTAGTACAAGTCTCCATAAGAGTAACGTGGGTGCTTAGATCCATTTGGAAGGAAATGAGAAACAAATCAATTATTTGCAAATAAGCCATGCACTTACTTCTACCGCATGGTCCTGCATCGTGGTGATATAATGTGCAGGATAATGCCAGCCTTGTGTAGATTTAGCTGTGTCTTGGAACGCAACCGGAGGGCGTATGTTGCTGTACTCAGGTGAATACTCCTTTAATACTTAAAACGAAGTGTTTAAAAATTGTAGTGTCCTGTAAAAGCCTTGTGAAGACGTTCTTGCTCTGGATCAGAACTGAGAGGGTCCTGCCATCCCTCCACAGCACCTGCCTGGGCCGTGGTTCAGGGGACCTGCCCCGGAGGAGGGTGCCCAATCGGGTAGCACCTCGGGGATGGAGGAAGGGCTGTGGGCAGGTCTGGTCCCCGTGGCCCCGTGGGGCAGGAGGGCTCCTCACAGACGTGCAGCGAGCGGGCAGCGGCCGGGCAGATACGAGAAATACTGACTGTGTTTTCTCTTGTTCTCTCTTTTCTGCCCAAGGTTTGAGCATCCGAGGAGCCCAGGAGGAAGACCCTCCCGATCCCCAGCTAATGAGACTAGACAATATGCTTCTGGCAGAAGGAGTCTCAGGTCCGGAGAAAGGTGGGGGATCGGCGGCAGCAGCTGCAGCCGCAGCAGCCTCTGGAGGGTCTTCAGATAACTCTATTGAACACTCAGATTACAGAGCCAAATTGACCCAGATCAGACAAATCTATCACACAGAGCTGGAGAAATATGAACAGGTCAGACATCAGCCTCTCAGTTGTACGTGTACCTGCCGCTGCTCTCCTCCGCACCTCTGCTTGCCAGCGCCCGCCGCTGCCCAGCTCCGGACCACACCCCCTCCTCCCCTTCCCCACCCCCTCCCCCGTAAGGAGCCCTGATGCTACGGAGCCCATCGGGCTTCGAAGAGCCACTCGCTGGACCCAGGACGCATGTCTTGCATGTTTTCTGTTGTCTGTTACTGAGTAAGAGCAACAGCCGAGCCCGTGTTTCCAGCCCAGAGAGGGAGAGAGGAGGAGAGTTGTCTTGTTTCCCGGTGCCGCTTTCGTGCCCCATGGTGACGCGGTGCAAGGCTGGGTCTGGAGAGCGGGGAATGCGGGCAGGCAAGGGCCGTGCTGGTGATCTTGGCCCACAGGCTCCCGGAGCTGGCGTCGGGAGGCTCTGGTGCGAGGCTCGGCCGCAGCAGGGCAGCTGGAGCCAGTGTCAAGGGAGTGGGCAGCGCGGCACCGGCACGGCGCCTGACTGGGCTTCGGGAGTGGCCACTCCCAATAGGAAATATGGAAGTCCCAGTTCAGGCGGGGACCGGCTGTCGGTGTCTTTGCTTGGAGCAAAGAGCATGCTGCAGACCCAGGTTTACGTTCACTGCTGGGACCTGGTGACCCACCACATTTGCCACACTGGCAGCACTGGGAACGTTTGCCATGTGCTGCTGGCTGGTGCTGGGCACAGCGTGGCTCCTGCCCGTGGGGTGGGGGCTGCACCACCCCTGTTTCCCTGTAATCGATGGAGAGATGGCTCTGCCTCCTCTCTTCTCGGGTTTGCAAAGAACAATGGCATCAGAGGAGATGGGGAAGGAAGAACACCACAAGACCCCTGGCCCTTGCAAGCCTCGAGTGATTTTCCCTTCCCAGAGGTGTCCTAATAAAGCTTGTAAACCCTGAGCCTAATCAGCTCAGCGAACCTCATCAGCCAGTGGTTTCCTGAGCTGAGCCGGGGAGGTCCTGCCCTCGCCCCCAGCCCATCGTGGCGAAGCGCCAGGCTGTACAGACCATAACCACACGAGATGTAGAGGCAGTGAGAGAAGCACTCGAGATGGTGAGGGTGAGGAGAAGAGCACGTGATGCTCCCCGCTCCATCCCCATCACCTGTGCTCTGCCCCACCGTGTGCGTCCCTCCCTGCCTTGCCAGCATGGAGCCTCCATAACACTTTATTCTAGTTTCCCCTTTTTGTGTGAAGACCCTCTGAGACATCTCTGGCTACTTGGCTTTGCCTTTTTATGCCACCAGAGAAGCACAGGCATGGTCTGTGACAGGCCACACCAACAGCCAGGTGGTGTCTGCCAAGCATCAGCAGTGGGTGGTATCGATGGGCTGTGGAGTGGGTGTGGGGCACTGGTGGAGAGTGGAGGAGGAGTGGGGGGACAGTGCCCACCAGTACAGTCCACGCAGCATCCCAATGCTGGTTGGACTGTGGCATGGGTGGCACAAGGCTGGCTCAAGACCGGTGTGGTTCAGGTGCTGGGGGCACAGCATGACTCAGGTGCCAGTGGCACTGTGTGGTTCAGGTGACAGTGGCACTGCCTCATCTGTGCCTCCGCTTCCACTGTGTTGTGCAAGTGGTGAGCAGATAACAGCCAGTAACTGGCAGGGCCTTTGTGTAAATCTCCTTTTCTCCCTCAAACGATTCCCCCCCGCACCCTCCAAGGACCCCCAGATGTCCTGCACAGCCCCTGGGCTCTCCTTGCACTGCAGGGCCCCAGCGTGCAGCCTGTGGCGACGGGCTGGGGCTGGCCGTCAGATTAACGAGCACCAATCAGCAGGAGCATGTCTTATAAAACCGCAGGGACACGGGCTGGAGAGAGATCTGGGGCCAGAGCAACTGCAGGTCGGGGCTTGCAGCCGTTTCCTGGCAAGAGTCCTTTGACTCTAATAAGTTTAATGATGTGGGGGAAGCAGGAGCATTTTTAGCCCTGTAGCTCCATTTACAAAGGTTTCGGCTGAAATGTCACAGCCATCCGTCCACACCACGGGGAACTTTGGAGGATGCTCAAGTGCTGCCTGGAGAAGGAGAGAGAGGTGGAGCTGATCTGAAACATGTACGCTTCCCTGTGGATCCTGACACCCAGCAACGGCTGCTCTACAGAAACAGGATAATTTCCCCAGCCTTGCAGCAAACTGTCTCCTGCCAGTTTGTCTCAACACAGTGCCTGTCTCGAGAGCAGCCAGGACTTTGCATCTCGGCAGGTTCCTGAGAGGCGGGTGCCCTTCTGCAGCTGGGGAGCAGCTCAGCCCCACATAGGGCACCTGCCTGGGCTGGGGAGCAGCTCCTGCCATCTTTCTCCTGGCACAGGAGCTGCTGCAGCCCCACTGCAGCCAGCAGCAGGAACCAGAGCAGCTTCCTGGAGATGCTTTCCAGGCAGGGTTTGATCCTGATATTTGTTGCCAGTTAGGGGAATGCACTCAGGAGAAAGAAAAAAAAAAAAAAAGGGAAGAGAAATGGAAAGTGTGTCACGCCATCACACAGCTCTCCCCTCACCGTGCGCCGGGAGAAATGGCCGTACACAGGCAGCTCCTTCCATAATTTACAGCTACTATAATAGAGATGACATATTGAAAGCTATCTTCTATAATTACACTGAAATACATTTTTGCTGTAGGCAAAAGTACTGTAAGGGTCCCAGGCCTCCTGGAGCAGCTGGGAACCTGCTTCCTGAGTTCACAGATGTCTTCTGAATTCACCCCAAATTGGGGTGAAATGTGGCTGCTCAGAAGATGCCACCAGCCCCGTGGAGCGCTGGCTGGCACCCTGCTCCTGAAGACTATTTTGGACGATTTTCCTCTCTTTTTCTTGCGCTCGTCTGAGGAGTCTTGATGAAGCATTAAGGCAAACAGGAGCATCCCCACTCCTACGAGGTTTCTTAGCAGGTTTACAAGGCCATCACTTATAACCTGACATTATTAATAATGTCTCGGGAACCAAACAGAGGCCTGAAAAATAGTACTGGAAAAGGGATCAAGTAGCTTGGACGCTATAAATAAACAAGAGAAAACAAGACAAAGCATCAGAGCCTTCTGAGCTTCCACCCTGCTGCACTGAGGTAGCTCTGCAGATGGGAGGTGCTGGTGAAGATAAATTAAAACCAGGCTCTCTTAAGTAGCTGCCACCAAAGGAAGACTCATCAAACAATTCAAGTAAATTCAGGGAAAGATTTTTGCTTCTCAAAAGCAAGAAACTCACATTAGCTTTGAAACATTTTCGATATGACATTCGTGGAGAAATATTTCTCATAGAAAGATATATCTAAAAATATTTTTAATGCAACAGTTGCCATTTTTATTGCCCTTTAAAATGGAATTTCCCATTCTGCAAACAAGGGGGTGCCTGGCAAGCTGTGTGCCTGAAATGTTCCGTCAGCGCCCAACGCTTGGGTGCAGCTGTATCTTTGGGACAGCCAGAGCCGCTCTCCGGTCTCGGGGAGGCAGCTGCTGTGTTGCGGTGCCTACGAGACCTCACCTCTGTGCGGCATTTACCGGGAGAACCAGAGCCGCTGCTGCTGCTGCTGGCCGGAGGGCTGAGCCCGAGGGTGAGCGGGGGGTGGCCGGGGGTGCTCAGGGCAGCGTCCCCATTGCTTCGGCGCCGTGAGAGGGGATGGTGGCTGCTCACCACCATGAGCTTTGCTGCCTGAAATGGCAAAAGAGAAAGAAAGAGCAATACGCAAATGGGAATTGAGGGTGAGAGTGTCGAGCTCCTTCACCTGGAGCTTGGGAAGTCGCGAGAAGGGCTGGGAGCTGCGGCTGGCGGGAGGAGCCCTCGCGCCCGCGCGGGCCTGCAGCTGGTGCGGCCACCGTGGCACCGTGACCTTGGCGCGCTTGGCGTCTGCACCAAGGCTCGCTGAGCCTCGCCGGAGTGCTGCCTCCAAACGGGTGCTGCAAGGATGTAAATTAGCCTGTAATTTACTTTCAGTAGTGTAAAGAAAAAAAAAATCACTTTGCCTGAAGTGTATGCATCTTTCTTAAGGGTGTACCCAGATTTTAATTATCTAAATGTAAATACTTAACGAATTTTACTTAGAGTAATGAGCTAAAGTGCACACTACATAAATGAGATGTTCTAATTAATCATGTATGAACTACTGGTTTAAAGAAAAGCTATGTGAATTCTGCGAATGTTGGGCTATTGCCAAATTGCTAATCAGCATTTGCATTCATAGATGGCTTCACTTAATAAGTTGTGAGACGTTCAGCAAATGTTATAGGAAATTATGAGTTTTTAGATGCATAAACTTTTCACTTTTAACTCTTTCCATTGCACAATGTGTTGAAAAGCAGGAGAATCCCTGAACATGTAGTTGTCAGGCAGATTACATAGATACTTCTCACCCTGGCTTTAGAGGAAAACGTGGAGCTAGAGTCAGATACGTAGTTTCCAGGGTCTCAATGAGGTTCTTGCAGTGTTTCCTCCGTGTGATTTACTGGCTGCTGAGCATCATGCTCGTGGCCATTATGTGAGATGCGTGAGAGTGAAATCCCGTGGCCTTACTCAGCCAGGGCCACAGCCTGACGATGGGTTACGATGGGTGGCCCCGGCACAACGCCCGGCCCCTCGCCTCTTCCCAAGGCCCCGTCGGGACAGGGGTAGGTTAGTGTCCAAAATATTCTCGAATACCAGGGAAGGGACAAGCCCCATGGCCACCACACAGCTCTGCCCAGCAGACAGAAGTCCTGGGGCTTGTTTTTGAGAGAGATAAGGGAGAGATAAGTCAGCAGAGTTTGTGGCAGCTCCCAGATAGCGTGGGGGAAGCCGGGACACCAGCGTGACAGCCGCTGGGTGCTGCTGAGGCTCAGATCAGGCTGCATTTGTTAGTGATGCAGCCTGGAGAAGTTTGTATCACCGTGTCCGTTCACCTGATAACTGATGGCTCCTCGCGTCTTCCCTCCTTCGGCACCTCGGCAGCGTGCCTTAGGCTAGACTTGAGCACGGTCTTGCTGAAGCCCCCTCTGAGGGGAACACATGGGCCTTGGAAAGGTCTGGAGCTGCTCACTGTCTGTGGCGTTAGCCCTGCCTGCCTGAGGCTCGTCGGGCTGCACAACACACAGCCCTTTCCTGGTTGTGCTCACTTGGCTGACGGGTGCATGCCGGGCTCCACACACGTCCCCCTTGTGCCCGCTGCCACTGCCCATGCCAGTCCCCACCTCTCCACCATGGGCCAGCTGGGATTGTTGCAAGGGATAAATGTGGAAGGAGCTGTGCCACGGTTGCTCGGCTCCACTGGCCCCGGGACGGCCCCGGGTCTCAAGGACAGGGTGTGTGTGTGATCTGCTCATGCAGAGGGTCCCCCAGCCCCCACACTGCCCCCACAGCCATGTCTGAGCTTGTCTCCTTGTGTGTGACACAAAACAGCTTCTGAGCCTCTTCTTCTTTTGCAGGCATGTAATGAATTTACCACACATGTGATGAACCTTCTCAGAGAACAGAGCCGGACACGTCCCATTTCTCCCAAGGAGATTGAAAGGATGGTGGGCATCATTCATCGAAAATTCAGCTCCATCCAGATGCAACTCAAACAAAGCACTTGTGAAGCAGTAATGATTTTAAGATCAAGGTTCCTTGATGCCAGGTAAGGCAGAGGCGAGTGTCCTTGGCTCACCTTGGGGGGGAAGGGGCAATTGCTGGGCAGCCCAGGGAGCGCCTGGCCTTGCTGGGACCGGTGTCCCCACGTGGCCAGGGACCTTCTGGGAGAGGCTGCTCTGCCCCAGCAAAAGCCCAGGGCCCTGGTCCTTCACCCAGCAGCTGCTGTGAAAGGGGGCTTCCTGCACAGAGCTCTCATAAACAGCAGTGTCTTTTCTACGTATTCTGGTGCAAAGACCAGGCTTGTTTACCCGGTGCTGGTTTACTCTGCCCGTGCGGAGTCACACAGGACTTGTACAAAGGGCTGAGTGGCTGCCGGTACCGATGTCTCGCAGTGTGAAGGAACATTTCCTTGAGGAACACTGACCCCGTAGCAGGAGAGCCAAATTCTCTGGGAGGGACGTGCTCATGGGCTGTGGCTGATGCTGGGTTAGCAGCCATGTGCACCCAAGGTGCGAGGGGTGAGGATGCTTCCAAAAGCCAGATCTGCTGGCCTGTCTCCCAGCAAGCTGTGCCCAGACTGGGGCACGGGAGAAGCAGCACCTTCTGAACCGGTCACAGCCAGCACACACATCCCTTGGACACCTGTGTTGCTGCCAGAGCTCAGAGCCCATCCCCACAGCCTCCAAAGCAGGTTGCTGGTTCTGTAGGCTGCCAGACCAGGGCAGGGATCATCCCCCTACCCTGGACAATGGGGAGGCCACCCCTCAAATTCTGGGTGTGGTTTTGGGCCCCTCACTCCCAGAAGGACATTGAGGGGCTGGAACAGGAGTCTGGTGAGGACCGGCTGAGGGACCTGAGCTTGTTGAACCTGGAGAGAAGGAGGCTGAGGGGAGACCTTCTGGCTCTGACAGCTCCTGACAGGAGGGTGGAGCCAGGGGGGGTCGGGCTCTGCTCCTGAGGAACAAGCACCAGGACAAGAGGAACCGGCCTCAAGCTGCCCCAGGAGAGGTTTAGGTTGGAGCTGAGGAACAATTTCTTCCCCTCCAGGGTTGTCCAGGGCTGTCCCAGGCTGCCCAGGGCAGGGGTGGAGTCCCCGTGATCCCTGGAGGGGTTTCCCAAGCCCCCCGTGGAGCTGTGGTGCTGAGGGACACGGGTCAGTGGTGCTCTGGCAGTGCTGGGGGAACAGTTGGACTCCATGAGCTGAAAGGGCTTTTCCAACTGGAACACTTCTATAATTCTATTCTATGAAGCAGTCAGGAGAGGATTTGTAGGGGACTTAGACGCACAACCAGATTTGTGTGGAAGCCCTGCTGAGGCGGGATATAGATCCCCAGCCCTTTTGCAGGGCTCCCCTCTGCAGAGGGGGGCCCTGGCAGCTGGCAGAGCCTGGCAGAGCAGGAGCAGAGCCCGGTGGAGCCAGGAGGAGCAGCCGGCACCAGGCAGAGCCTCCCCACAGCAGCCAGCTCCTGCTTCACACCTGGAGCTGTGAGGAGCTCAACAAGAGCAGAATCCTGTTATTAACAAGGAGGTCACTGGCAGGTGTGGAAATGAGGGTAATTACAACCAGTTGGAGGAGATGTCTGTGGAGAGCGCCAGGAACGGCACAAGGTAGAGCTGCAGATGCACATATTAAAGTGATTTCTTTAAAAAGGAGGAAGGTAAATAAGGCAAAATGAGCGGAAGCGCAGTAATGAGATAAACACAGCTCTGGGGAGAGCGGCTGCCTGCTGCAGGTTGCGGCGTGGTTAGCGGCGGCGTGATACTGCTGGAAGAGAGCGCTGGGGATTGCGCTGGCTGCCGGCTGGCCCCGGGCACAGGCAGTTTGATTGCAACCAGCCCTGAGGGGAAGGGAGCTCTGAAGGAAGTGTTTAACCGGAGCTTTCCAGAGGATGTTCTGGGGAGAAGGAGAGCAGCCGATGTCGGTCGAGGGGAAGGCATCACAGCTGTGCGGATGCTGCTGCTGTAACCTGCAAGGCTGTGGCGGCAGGATGGCTGCACTGCTGTGCTGTGCTGTGCCATGCCATGCTGTGCTGTGTCACGCTGCCCTGTGCCGTGACGGATGGGTGCACGGTTCCCTGGCCAGCACTGTCTCTCGGCTGGGGCACACGCAAAGCAGGGTGCTCCAGAAAGGCTTCGCTCCGAGGCCACGCACCTCGGTACCTGTCCCACGTGGCGTGCGAGAGCCTGGGCCCTGCTCTGCCCTCGGCAGGAGGGTGCACAGATGGGTCTCCCTCGCAAAGTCCTGAAAGCCACTTGCTCAGGGAAGCCAATTAGCTCAAGGAGTGCTATGTAAGGACAGGGCTGTGAGGCCGCCCTGTCCTTTTCCACCTTGCTCACCCCAGAGGCCTGCACAGGAGCCCCAGCTGACCTGCTGCTAAAGCAACCGAGGTTCGTTAGGCTGCTGTCGGCACAGAGCTGTTAACAGCCGGGGAGTTGAGGCTGGGCTGTGTACGTGGGTGCAGAGGTGCTGTGGGCAGGCTCAGCACTCCCCTCACCTGTAGCTTCATCATGTTTTTCTGGGTGCTGAGCAGTGCTGTCGTGTTGTTGTGTGCTCCATATGGGCGTGTGAAGTGAGGGTCGCTTCCACCCCAGCTGACCCTGCTGGAGTCCTGTTTGCATCCAGAAGAACAGCTCTGGTTTTCTTTCTCATTTCAGACGGAAAAGGCGTAACTTCAGTAAACAAGCCACAGAAATCTTGAATGAGTATTTTTACTCCCACCTCAGTAACCCCTACCCCAGTGAAGAAGCCAAAGAAGAGCTGGCAAAGAAATGCAGCATCACAGTATCGCAGGTGAGCAGCGGGTAGGAGCGGGTCCCGGCCCCCCCTCCCCAGGCAGTGCCTCGACCTCCCAGCTCCCCTCCTGATGCTGCCACCCGCCTCTGGACCCTGGGACGTGCTTCCAGCAGAGCTGTGCAGTATGGAGCAGGTCCCTACCCAGTGCACCCCTGTGATCCCTGCAGATTTGTGGTGTTGGCCACACTGAATCCAGCAGGGTGCTGGAACCTGACAAAGCTGCGCAGGAAGGGCTGGGTACCTGCAGGGCCAGGCTGCTGCTGGGGTAGAAAGGGTGTGCAAATAAGGGTGAAGATGAAAAGCAAAGGGTGTAATGTTAGCCCCCTGCTTTACGTCAGCTTCCTCTCTGTGCAGTCAGTGAGATTCCTTCCTGAGCTTCACTGGCTGTTATGCATTTGTCACAACTTAGCATTATTTCAAGGGAAGGCCAGTTTATTGACAGGCATATAATCTATCTCTATAGATCAGAATTTCTTTGATTGCTTGAAGTTGTTTTTCTAAGCCAGCCAGAAATTCAGCCTCTTGATAGACGGAAGCGACACGAGTGGTTTCTCTGTAGCAATAACGTATTAAGCAGATTTGCTCCTTTTATCACATAGAACAGATGTTACTATGAAGTTAATGCAAGAAAACCAGCATCTCCCTAATCAAACGCACACTGTTGTTGGCTCCAGCTGCTTTCTGTACAGGCCAAAGTCCATTTACGCCCTGGACTGGTGTCTCACGGTGATGTCTAGGCCAATGACACTGCTCCATGGAGCTTCCCTCCAGCAGAGAGCTTCAAAAGCAAAGCATCACTCTGTATTTCTTGAGGCCTGTACACCTGATAGAAACCCAAATTATTCCCATGGCAAATCCAGCTCATACAGCTTGGGAAAGGTTGCACTTGGGTGTCAGGGGAAGCGCACCGGTAGTTTCCGAGCTCACCAGCACCCCGTTGCCCGCTGTGAGGGCTGCTGTGCCGTCCCCTCCCAGCTCCATCAGCTCCTCTTATCAATATTTCAGGTCCTTTAGAGGAACAATGCCTGCGGCGAGCGTGTTAACTATTAATGATTGCAGGCTGCAGTATTGGCATTACTAGCAATGCAACCTTTAGCTTTATAATTAAGACCTGAGTTCAGATTTACTTTACAGATCTCCCTTGAATACATGAAAAATTCAGGCATTTTATTGAAGACTTTCAAATGAAAGGTTGCCCAGCTCCCCCAAATTTGGTTTTACTTAATCGACTTTGGGTGCACCGTCAGTACAACCCCAGTTTCTCCCAGACCATTTACGAGTGGCTGTGGTGATGGAGAGCTCAGCACCAAACTCGTTCCCTCTCACACTGCTCCTTCAGTGGCATCGTGTGAGCAACTGCAGCCCCAGCAGGTACAGGGGCAGCCATGGTGGCCACTGGGCTGCTCTTCTTTGCCCACAGACATCTCTGTGGACGCCTGGAATCAGGTGGAAAGCCCAAGAGCACTCAAGTAGCTGGGCACCTTGGTCTGCAGTCCCATGTCTTATTGCTGGTTTGAGTTCTCTTGGCACAAGATGATTTATTGCAGTTCCTCCAGTAAGTGGTGTCCAAAATCCTTGCTGTGTGAGCTGGGGCAGCCTGCTGTGTGGCTGGGAGAGGCAACACTGTCACCACCAACTCAGAGAAACAAAAAGTTCTTTAGCTTTGCTGGCAAAATGTAATTGGGAGATAGTACATGGTCAGGAGCACAACAGACCTGCTGAGGAGATGTTTTCTGTCCACTCCGTGGCTGGTGAATTGTGGCTGGCAGAGAAGGAGTTAGTGATTCCACAGAGTGGACAGATAAAAGCTAGATCCAGATAAGGCTAAAGTGACTGAAGGAAATGAGATGGAACATTTGAGAAGCCATAACTGATTGCTTCTAGTGCTAATACATCTGATTTCTTTCTTAATTGGTTGTTTGATAAGATTTAATGTATATGTTGTAGAATGAAATAAAAAGGCAGGCAGATGGTCCAAAAATGTAGCAGCAGCAGTGAGCCTGTGACATGAATATAGGTTTGTCTCTTTAATATTTGATAGAATTAGTTGTTTCTTGCATCCATTAGGAAGCCCGAGCGAGCGATGGGAGTCGCTGCGTTGCATCCTCTGTCGCAGTGCGTGCGGCATCCTGAGCTTCGCAGGGCGACGAGTCCCAGCCTGGCCTCGCACTTGGGCCCTCGCTCTGGGGCTGTGGCGGGGGGCTCAGTCCGGTGAGATGCTGCGAGTGGTGAGGAAAAGCTCCAGATGATGGGAAAGCCTGAAAAGGGGGCAATGTATCATCTGATGGGAGAGGAGCGTGTATGTGCGAGAGGGAGTGCCTGTGATCAGCTGGCTGCTTAAGTTCCTGATAGATCTGCTGTCACAGCTAGAAAATGTGAATCCTGTGGATATCGTAATCTTTGATTTTTTCAGAGGCACTTCCAAAAGCTGCATGGCGGGACTGTAGGCTTAGTTGGTATTTACTAGGTCAAACTGGGCTGAAGTTGTCTTTCTTTGTCCTGAAAAATGCACATATTTTTGAGGCCACCTAGCAGAAAAGCTCTGAGCACGCACTGTAAAATAGCCCGTGCACACTGCTCTGCTGGCTGGCAGCAGAAGTCGGAGGATGAAATCCAGGAATCTGGGGTGAATTGAGCAGTCATTTAAAATACTGGCAGGAGCAGCATCACATGGGATAAGCAATGGCATCCAAGCGAGTGACTGAGCTGCACCTTGCACGGGGCTTTTATGAAAAATCTCTGAGCGTGTATTTCCAGCCTCGAGCGGGCGTCCCACAGACCCCGCCGTGCCTGGCACTGTGCCCTGTTCACGTCCTGTGCTACGAGTGCCCCGGAGGTGCAAAGAGATGGAAAATTAAAAAAAGAAATAAAAAAAAAAAGAAAAAGTAGTGTTAATGGATGTCTCTGCAGACTCCTGGAGGTTGTGGTTCATGTTTGATGAAGAGGCTTTGTCCTTTTCCTGGCTGAGCCAGGCTTCCCCCATAGCCTCTCCTCATGATCATCCAAGGTGTTTCTTTCTTGTACTGTCAGTGCCTAGTAAATGCTGGGGGCAGATTCATGGCAGAACATTTTCTCCCTCAAACACTTAATTAGCGAGTGTTTTGGGTCGTCCTTCCCCCAGATTAAGCAGCTCACTGGAAATCTTGCTGCCATAGCACTTTACCGAGCTGCAAAGAAAATTGTCTCCCGGAATCGTTTCGTTGCAGATGGGAGATAGATGGTTTCAGTTTTGATATTGGTGTTTAAAATAATATGTAGAGAAGGTTTTTCAAGAAAAGCATAAAGACAAACTATTTATTAAGATGAACACCCCTCACAATTTCATTTTTAAGAGTACGGAAAAGGTAATTCTCAGGATAAAAATGTCCCTAACAGAGAACATCGTCGGCTGTAATTTAGAGCTACCCGATCAGCACGTGTTGGAGGGAGATAAACTGTATCATCTGTTCTCCCCTTACCATGGCTGCGAGGCTGATGTTTTATACTTTTGCAGATGAGCCTCTTTCAGGGTGTCATGAACAACTATCAGTCTATCATATGGGCTATAGAGAGGGCAGAGTCATTGCTGAAAGCGTGTCAGTGGATTACAGCAATAACATTTTTCACTGCTTCAAACAAAAGAAGGATGTGGTTGACAAGGGAATACGTTTAAAATTCTTTTAAAGAAAGAATGCAGAGGCTGGTTTTCAACACCTCTCCTGCTCCTGCTGCTTCTGAGTCCGTTTCTGTGCGGGGATTGAGAGGGAGCGCTCTGGATGCGTAGGCTCTTAGCCCTGCACTTCGTACAGGAAGCAATTAGAAAAACCCCAGAGATGCAGGATTAACTCAAGTGTTTCTAGAGGTAGAATTCTCAGTTTTAGATCGTGTACCATAGTTGTGCCACGTGGATTTTCAAAAGGCTCTATTTTGTGCCGTTTGATTAGGTGTGGAGCGTAAGCTGTGTGCTGCAAACACTTGGAAACACAAGGGAAGAATTTCCCTGATCTGTAACTATGAAATCTGGTAATTTCAGCGGCGATGCTCTCGCGTCAGCTGCGCCTTTGCAGAACGAGCGCTGATGGATCCCGTGCCATCAGCCGGGCGGGGACACAAGGCAGGCCTGCCCCATCCTGCATTAGGCATCTTGATGGTTTAAGTAATAATTTATTGTCTTTTTATTTAACATTGCAATTAACATGATAAATAAGTGCAACAGTATTGTTTGAAATGTAATATACAATTAAGCCAAATTAATTAATTGGCCTTCAGTGATTGGGGGGAGAAAGATGTTTGTTGTGGGGTTTTTTTTTATGTGAAGAGATAGTTTGTTTTAATGAAAAATGTGTTGTGAAGCAGCTCGTGATGGAGACAACTTTCATTTTAGGGTGAGTGTAGGGCTGGGTGAGGAGCTAGGGCACTGCAGCTCCTCCCAGTACCAGTGCTGGTGGGGACAGCCCAGCACCATCTCCCTGGGATGGTGCCAGTGCCCGGCGGCAAGGGCAGGGTGAGGGATGCTCCAGGTGGGCAGGGGAAGCCGGAGCTCCATGGGCGAAACGCCATGGTGGTGAATCCAGCCTAAGTCCTGCCTGGCACAGCCTCCGCTCGAGCAGTGCCCTGTCCCCGTCCTGCCCCATCCAGCCCCGCACGACCCCGGCCACGGCACGCTCTGCGGCAGCTCGTCGCTGCATGTGCCGCGGCAGGGCAGAGAGCCCTTAGCCTGGAGGCGAAGGGGCCTGGGTGCTGCCCCAGAGGGGTGCTGTGGTTCCTCGGGCAGCCCCGCCGGGCTCTGCCGGTGCACAGGGCGTGCGCTTTCATCTCAGAAATAGTTTAACATTTCTGGGTATTCATTTAGATGTGGTATGCGGGTTAAACATAACGTACGATCGCTGCTCCTCTCATTGCTTCCAATTAAACCTTGCTTGTTAGTTTAACCTCTAGGTAATCCCATCAAACAATTGATGTCAAGGAAACACTGCCCACAGTGGCTCTGGATGAGTGGCCATTAATTTTAATTGCCTTGATATTAAAGATTAAGAAGTATTGGGACTAGCAGAATGGAAACGATCTGATGTCAAGCAAATCCACTCGTTGAGGCTTCCCCAGGCTGCTGGTGATATTAAAATTTTACTGTGAGAATTAAATAAGCCTTTATTAGTGATGGCTGTTGTTTGATTGGTCCAGGGGCGTGCATAAACAGAGGGGTCTCGCACACATCCGTGGACAATACAGTTGATGTACAGAGATTCCTCAATTATGAAACTGTTAATAAAGCATAATCTGATTGTCCACAATAATTATTTGCTAGGTTTCATTAATGTATTATTGCTTCCCTGACTGACAAGGTAATATTAAGTGCAATATATAGAATACGGTGGGATATTATCTAGGGACCAGAAGATATAAGGTGCCTTTCGTATTACTGTTAAAAGCTGGAGGCTTTTCATTAATTGTGTTTAAACAAAAGCTATAGCTACATAAAATAGAGCTGGATTTGTCTCCCCCCTGCAGCGGGGCGCCTTGCCGGGCGCTGTGTTGGAGCGCAGCGGGGTGAGCGGAGCTGCGGCGGCTCGTGGCAGGGAGCGGGGCCCTGGGGAGAGCAGGGCCCTGGTCCCACCTTGTCCCACACCGGGCAGCCGGGTCCCTCGCTGCAGGGTGGCCAGTAACCACTTGTGTAATTACTGGTCCCCTCTCCTTTACCTCTGTGTTGTTGCGGGTGCTTTTTTGTCTCAGCAGTGCTGGCCATCGTCCACGTTACGAACAGGGTTTGTTATTGAGGGGCTGTTACAGCAGCTGAAGTTAAACAAAGCCACCGAGAGAGATTGTATGAACTTTTCTGAGTGGCTCCAGCCGTGACCTCTGCGTGGGTTTATAGCCAGTGCCCCGTGAGCCATCTTGGCTTCAGTACAGTATCTTCAAAGGGAGATGACAAAGTGACTTTTCAGCCATTATTGATTTATATGATTCCTTTCATTTGCAGCCGACCAAACATGACTCTGTGAGTGGGCTGCCAAGGTTGTTCCAGCCCAAAAATAAAGAACAATTGCTCTCACTGCCCCTCACCCTCACTCAGCTGGACCTTTGTCCCCCTTCAGCAGCTTTCAGGGTCTTGCACTGGTTTTGTTGACGAATGGCTCGCAGAAGCAGGAGACAATGCTGCGCTACGTTACAGCACGCTCCAGGATGTGTTGTCATCAAAGAGTGACCCTTCATGCATCAGTTTGCTAAGAGAGACCAGAGCCAGGTCACATATCCATAGTAGTATTTAACTGATCCTTGGCTACGTTAGTGAACTGGAGCACCCGGCGGATACGCGCTGGGGACTGGGGCATTTGTATTTGCTGGAGCAAACGTGATGTCTTGAAGAGATCACACTTTGACAAGTCAAGTGCTGTGTGTCCCTCACCTTTCCCCCCTCTCTCCACTGCAGGTGTCCAACTGGTTTGGCAATAAGCGAATCAGGTACAAGAAGAACATCGGGAAGTTCCAGGAAGAAGCCAATCTCTACGCGGCAAAGACGGCTGTGACCGCAGCGCACGCCGTGGCCGCGGCCGTCCAGAACAACCAGACAAACTCCCCCACCACACCAAACTCTGGTACGTACCCGGCTCGGGTGATAGAGCGTCCCAAAGCCGTAAATGAAGGCCCTTGATGGTGCCCTAGTGAGTTCGGTTGGGCTGAGAAGGCTGCAGCTCCCTGTGCTGGCCTGATGGAGGCACAGGGAATGGTAGAGAGCCCGTGGACCTCCAGGCTGGACCCCATCCAGGGCTGAGTGCTGCCGTAGGTGGTGCCAGCGGCAGGAAGCTCTCGCAGCCTTGCAGGAATGGAGCAGGGCCCGTGTAGTTTCCGCGCGGCAGCGTCTGCCTGGCTCGGGTTTCTGGCAGCTTCTTTGTTTCCACAGATATATTGAGCTTTTTCTCATTCAATGAAAATAACATAAAATGAGGCACGGCTCCAAGTCTGTTTTTGTAGAACTGTTAAATTTATTGTCAAGATAAGAACAAAATAGAGGAATATTTTAGCATGCACTAATTAGAATTTAAACTTTGGTTTGCTTGAAATTGAGTTGATATTATAAATAGAAATCTAAGGATGCAACTTTTATTTTGGAGTTGCTCTACCACATGTTCTTCTGCAGTATTTAAAATTGTCTCACTAGTGTGTTGTTGACATTTTGCAAATCTAAGCATTAAATTAGCAGGGGAGTTCATAAAGACGCAGTCGCTTTTCTGGGCTCCAGAGGCAAAGGTTTCCACGAAGCGCAGATGCGTTTGACACTATTTATGGTGAAGTTTTGCTGCGACTTAGTTGCAGACAACTTTTAAAGGGTATAAGATCCATGGGGGGAAAAAAAAAAACTTTAATGAAAAGAAAGTAAGAAAAAAAGGCTCCTCCTGTGACGGTAATAAATCGGCTAATCGGAAATGGCCGGCCATTTCCTTCCTGAGGAGACATTAAGCACAGACTCAAAATGAGTTTTTTCTCCGCGCGTTTGGTGATAACATCTCACGATGAAGCGATCTGCCGGAGGAGAGCTCTCGACGTGAAAACCTGGTGTTGTACAGGCCGCTCTTCTGGAGGGAAAAGCTGACCCAGGTCGCACGGCGCTGCCGGGCTCTCCCAGCGTGGCGGCCCCGGGCGGCAGCCGGTGCGGTGGAGAGAGCCGGCAGCGGGATGCGCCGGGACGCGCCGAGCCGGTGGGCGGGGGGCCAGTGCCCGAGCTCGCCTGCGCCGGGGCCAGCATCTGCTGTGCTGCTGTGTGCTGCCTTCCTCCTCCTCTCTGTCTTCTCCTTCCCCTGCCCTCAGGTCTCGGGGGTTATGTGTTTGCAGCTCTCTGTTATTCAGCTACCTAACTCTTTCCTTTCCAGGTTCTTCTGGTTCTTTTAACCTCCCAAATTCTGGGGACATGTTCATGAACATGCAGAGTCTGAATGGGGATTCTTACCAGGGGTCCCAAGTCGGAGCCAATGTGCAGTCACAGGTAGGAGAAATGCCCCAAAGTAGGGCCTTTCTAGCAGGGTAGGGTTTGGGCTAAAAATTCCACCTTACTCTGGCTCTATTGAATGGTCTGTGCCTCGCTGCAGAGTGGAGGCTGCATATTTCTGAATGTGACCTATTCTTACCCCAGCATTGAATTTCACGAATATAAAGAGTGATTTTTTTTCTGATTGAAATTTTAAGCTTTGTGAATGCATTCGGCTCTGGCTTGAGCTCATGGAATGGGATTGGGTGCGTCTGACTTCCATGGACACTGTAAATCCAGTGAATTTTCTTTCTTTTTTCCTTTCTTTGTGTTGTTTTTTTAGTTTTGTTTTTGTTTTCTTTTTTTTTTTTTAAGAAAACCCCACCAACCCATCTTTCTTTCGTTCATTGGACAAACTTTTATTTATTCATTTATTTAAATGTCAGAACACATCTAACTGAGCTATTAAAATCCAACTCATTCTCAGTCACTTTTCCAATCCTTTCAGACAGGGATAACTCCATGTTTATATGCACTATATACACCTTAATCTCTTCCCATACATGCAGGCACATACAGACGCATAAATATGCACAGCACTTTGCTGCAGACACTTAAGAAGGACCTACAGGACGCACTGCTGTGAGGAAGTTGTTGTTTGGATGGTGTGAGAAGCAAAGATGTGTGGTTTTTAACATGCAAGGATTTGTTGAAATTCTGCCAGTCATTCTTGATTGATAAATTCGCCTCTCATAGAAGATGCTAAACCCTTTTGGCTCACATAATTCAAAATGTTGCCTATTGTAAGTGATGATGTTTTAATAGATTTGGAATGATGAATTTTGTTTCCCCTTACTTTAAGGTGGATACCCTGCGTCATGTTATCAATCAGACGGGAGGATACAGTGATGGCTTGGGAGGAAATTCACTGTACAGTCCACATAATTTAAATGTGAGTACCCAAGGGAACAATAGCTTGGAGAGCCATAAGCACAGTGTCAGGTAAATGCAGTCATTAATACATGTATTAATTACTCTTGCAAAAGCCTTTCTTAATATTGCATCTTTGGGGATGAGCCGTGGAATAGCCCTTGATACGGCCACAAGTCTCGGTAGCCAAAGAGAGAAATTCCCAGAGCCATGGCTATAAGCAATTCAAATAGTTGTATTTTTCAGCGTTACGACTTAAAACTTAACAGCCTTGGAGAGAGGCTCTTGCTCTTGGCACGGAGATGGCCAGAGAGCTCTGTGTGGTGCGTGTGTTGCTGCAGTTGGGCACAGGGCTCTGCGTTTGATGCACTTTTAGCCATTTCAAGGGTGCACATTTTTCCTGTGTTTGAGAAGTACTTTTGGCCTTGTTACTCCGAACGGCAGAGAGTAGTAAGCCTGGCAAACAGATGCTAGTAAATTGAGGGATTATGGGTTTGATGGTGATAGGTGCTAAATGTCCTACCTCTCGCTGTAAGCGATGGGATCTGACAGTGCTCAGACCCTCGCAGGCTGGACCCCGGAGCCTGCAGCACGAGACGCCAGGATAAATAAACGCCGAGATCTATTCTTCTGTCGGCATGAAAGCCTGGGATGAAATACCACCCACAGCAGCAGCCTCCGTGTCGAGGGCTCCACAGCAGATCCTTTCATCCTTCATTGCCAGCTTGCTCCTCTCATTTACAACTTCAACAATTAATGTGCCTTTTTTTTTTATTTTATTTTATTTTTTCAGTGTTCCATATTTGCTGGAGAGGGTTGACTTTCATTTGTTTTCCTTCATATTCATGGACTTTAAAATTACTGTAGAGAATTCCCTGTCTAGTGACCATCTCCTCCCATCCCAGGGCCCCCCCTGCCTTTCACAACCCACTGTGGATCGGGGTGCGGGTGCCAAGCAGCG
This sequence comes from Megaceryle maxima, assembly GCA_024605025.1. Classification (NCBI taxonomy): domain Eukaryota; kingdom Metazoa; phylum Chordata; class Aves; order Coraciiformes; family Cerylidae; genus Megaceryle; species Megaceryle maxima. The sequence goes on along the minus strand of JANHGN010142078.1, from coordinate 25,774 downwards.
TCGGGAACCCACAGAGAGGGTGGCTGCAGGAAAATGGGGAGCCCCGGTGTGAGCTGCTGCAGCCACAGGGAGCGGGAGGCTTTTCCCCCTTTTTGGGTTTCCAGTTGCCATGAGAGTAAATATTAATAATTTAAAATGTGATTGAAGATGTTCAATTGTAAAGGGAAAAAAGTACCATTAAATACTCAAATCTTTTACATTTGAAATGTCAAATCTTTCTTTTTGGGTTTATAAATAACTCATAATAACCCACAACAAACCATATAAAAAGCCTTTTAGTTGCATTTCTCCTTTTTCATTTAAGTGTTTTGAAATGCTTCAGAGAATTTGCGATATCCTTATCAACATGATAAAATATGAAACTGTGATTGCCTGCAGCATTTTACAGACATGAATTCCATCTTCACTGATGAGGCCTGATAAGGCGCTGTTGTATAATACAGTGCATAATCTCAAACCACCAGAGTAAGGATTAATTTATTTGAAAAAAAGAATGCTTGCTGACAACCTCTCCTCCAGCTGCCAAGCTGAGTAAAAATATTGTACATTTGTTGTTTATAAATTTGGATAAAAGAGGAATGATGTTTACTTCAGATGGAATATCTTTAGACTCGTATCTGCACAAGAGTTTTTCTTTCTCTAAGTAGATTCTCCTATCTTTAAAAAATAAAAAAGCAGCGGTGCCTCTGCATTTGGAGTAGGATTTGGTGCATTTTCAGTCTGCCTCTGAGCTGTTGAGTATTTGAAAGCGGGCGGTGAGGGTTCAGCCTTGATGCGATTGCAGGTTGGAGTCGCTGTTAATTTTACTTGTGAGAAGCCAAACCCAAACTGTCGAATTCGTCAGGATAAGAGCTCCTCTGTTTGCTGTTTTTCATCTGCAAAGGAGATAATTACCCAGGCTTCTTTCTCCTCCTCTTGGAGCCATAAAGCATTTCCTTTTGGCATGATAGATGAACTTTTTTTTTTTTTTTTTTTAATGTAAAACCCTCCCCCGGGGGCAGGAGGGCCGCCCGCGACGAGGGGCGATGGCCAGGCAGGTCCCATGCGATGCCATTGCTGCCCCCACCCCTTCCTCCGGGAGCACGGTGCACCGCAGGTTTTGGTAGCGAAGCAGGTCAGGGCCACGAGCACGGGCTAACCTTTCCCTGCCGGGAAGCGTCCCCACCAGGGCCAGGGGCGCCGGGAGCGCGGGGCCGGGCGGCTCTCACGGGCTGCCAGGAGAGGCCTCCCCGTCACTTCCACTCAGCGTCCCCCAACTCACGAGCCCCGCGCCTCCCTCTTCTTGACTGACATAAAAATATGTAGCGACAAGCTGTCTGCCACAGCAGAAATTTGATCAGACGTTGATTTCAGCAATTGCCTCGATCGGCCGAGACATAAGGCAAATTTGTTCCTGAGCGTGGCTCTGGCTGAGGCAGGTCTGACGCGGAGAGGGCCAGCGGCATGCGGAGCCGCGGCCGGAGCAGGGGCAGCGTTTAGAGATAATTGGCAAACAGATCCGAGCAGCCCCTTTCCGCCTGGCAGCCCCGCGTTCGTGCGCCAGCGGGTCGCGTTGGCGGGGACGTGGGCTCAGCAGGCGGAGGGCTGGCGAGAGGGATTCCCAACTTTGGGGGGACGAGGGGGTTAATCGCGGATCACCCCAGACTCGTCGTCCCGGGGGAAGAAGCTGACGTGTCAGCTAAAGGGATGTTCTTCGTTACCACGCGGACGGCCTCTGCAGAAATCCCAAAGCCCTGATCACAGCGAACATCTGGCGGAACGGCTCCTGGCTCCCCGCTTGCCTTTCGGCTGGGGGCTCGGCGGGGCCGCAGCGCCTGCTTCCAGCATCCCTCGCTGCCTTCTCCTTTCCCAAATTCTGCAGCCAGAGGGAGTGTAGGAAGGTCTCCTTCCCAGAGCATCTCCTCCCAAACCCTGGCTGGCCAGACTGATACTTTCAGTGTAGAGTGTAATTAATATGTGTAATTGTATCAATTGAATTGTTTTTCCCTTTTCAGGCTAATGGAGGCTGGCAGGACGCAACTACTCCATCTTCTGTGACTTCCCCTACAGAAGGGCCGGGAAGTGTGCACTCTGATACCTCTAACTAATCTCCTAGCAACACTTTTTCCCTGAGCTGAGATGCCTTGATTAGCGCATTCAGAGTCACAGGAGAAAAAGGAAAGAGTTTTTTGTAGCCAACCACCTACAGCTTTACTGTAAAACCTTGTCTTATCAGAAAACTTGGTAAATCTGTTTTTTAAAGGTATCATAATCATTTGTATTTATACTTAAAACACACAATGTTAAAAAGCACTTTATCCAATTAGGCCAAGATTTAGCATTGTTTATAGCCCGTAACTATTTTATCATAATTTATTATCAGCAGTTTTAACAATGTTGGTCTAACAGTTGCCAATTACTTGGCCTTAAGGGTAAAAGTACAGGACAAGCTTAACCTCAATAGCAAGAGCAGACACAAAGAAACACCTCACCTAAATTTGACTCCATGCATATTTCCGTGGAAGGACGAAAGGAATCACAAACTTTGATTGTGTTTAATCTTTTCATATCTCTTATAGAGTTGGAATAAAAAGAGCTGTTTGGTTATTTCGGTTAACAATGGTTGTGTTTAAGAATCCTTATTCGTCACATTTTTGTTGTGATCTATTGTCTTACAAATTAGATTGGGAACCAGGAGGATCTTTTCTTGCTAAAACTGCCCGGACCCTGAGTCGAGTCTCCTCTCTGTATTTCGACACCGGACACTGGTTGTTCTTAGGAGATGAAGACGCTTGCTGCTGATCTCTCTGAAAGCCAGGCCCGGGGTTTTACAGTACGAGCTGGGTGCTGCGCACGCCTGCCAGGATTTGTTACCTCCTCTTGGCAGCAAACCACAGACAAACAAAGGAAAAAAGGCAAAGGAAAAAAAGCACCATCAAATGGAGTGTTGTACATAGTGTAGCAAAAGAGTATTTATACATCTCACCAATCAAACACAGCTTTATTACCTCATGCGAACTCATACAAACCAATAGACTTTCAACATGTTCTGTAGCTTAGAGTGCTCACTTACTACCTCTGAACGATACTCACGCTGTAGTTTGTCTCTTTCTTATCTTTTTGCATCTTGTAATTAACTCTTTGTTTCCCCATGAAATGTAATGTACATTGTAATCTTTTAAAAGAATCAGGGTTGCGTCGGCAACTTTTAAAGCAGCGGAAGTGGAAACATGGGGTCTTAGGTTTAACACAAAACAGTGAAACTGTTGTAAATACTGAGAAACATTTTGAATGTTCTTCATCTTGTTACTAATCCACGCAAAAACCAACAACTAATTGTGATGCATACAGACTTCAGTATTCAGTACTGTATATTTCCCCCTGTGTAACAGGGGGCCCTTTCTCTCTCTCTTTTGTATTGTATGCGATTCTGAAACTGATTGAGTCATGAAAATAATTTGTGGCAGTGATTCTAATGTATTAAACCGTTTCGTGTTACTTTCTAACTGGATTACACCCTGGATTGAAAAGTCTTCCTCGTGGTAGTTATATGTAGTTTCAAACATGAATAAACTTTTTGCTTTCATGATCAAACGTTGACGTAATTTCTTCCTGCTCAGTTGAGGTCAGACGTAGGAGGTGAGTAGGCTGCCAGCAGTGTGAGCTGCCGCGAAGCAGGAGCTGAGCATTTCTTTAAGTACCAGTGGGTCCTTGTACCCTCCTGCCTGGAGGAGACTGGAGATGTGGGGAGAGGGGCGTCCTGGCAGGGGCAGGACCAGGAGCAGGGCAGGAGCATCCCACCCGTGGGCTGCCCCTGCCAACCCCTGCCTCCGCTTCCAGCCCGCTCTGCTCGCGAGCAAGACTTCGAGTGGAGGCGAAGGAAGGGGTCAGTCCTTTAGATGAGTTTAAAAACCATCATTGTATTCACTCTTAATTACCGTCTTTATTTAACATTAACTTTGGAATGTCAGCCTCGGCCAGCAAGTATAATACAATTATAAAAATATTTTTCTTTATTAAAAAAAACTTTTTTGGAAGGACGTATATATATATAAATGCTAATTTTAAATCTTTTTAATAAAGTAAAGGTCAATAACAGGTAATGGCCTATTTACCATATCTCAAGGAAATTGACTCACAGGAAATCAAATTAACGTTAATCACTTGCAGCAAATGGTCTTTGATAAATATAACTACTTACTCCTCGGGTTAGCGTAGCTAGGCAGGAGCAGGGCTAGTGCTCGTTAGTACCAGCTGGTGCCAAGGCCAGAGCCTCGAAGGAGCCGCCTGCCCATCACGTTTCCTTCCCAGTCAGCTCCTCACGGCTTTATTTAGGTGGTGCTTTGGTGGCTAGACGATTATTTGCATGATTCAATTAGCTCGTGGGCCAGCTTTTCTTACCAACAGCTCTTGTATCAGGTTATTTTGTAAAATCCCTTTGTTTACCTGCTCTCAGCCCCAGGACTGTGGCCACACTCTTCTCCCTCTGCATCCGGCGTGCCCTCATGCACCAGTTACTGCTCTGCCTTTGTTTGCGGAGCAGATGCAACTTCTTGATCAGTTTTAGAATGGAACGTTGCTTCTCTCACTACAGGTGGTGCATTGAAATAGATAAGTAAATAACTAGATGTGCATTGCAAAACCTTCATTATCTGTTAACGGGAGCTGGGGCAGATGGGGACCGTGGACTTCCGAAGACTTCTCTGTGCAGAGGACAAAGCACCGAACAATTTGCATTTGCTAAAGGAGCTCCCCAAGTCCGCATGCTCGTGTTTATGCTCCAGCTCAATGGAAACAGTATTTTAAATGTAAAGTGTGTCAGTGGAGGCGTAGGCAGCGTAATGAACACACAGACGTCCCTCATCTTGATCACATCTCTGCTGGCCACAGGCAAGGACCTGTCACACACTGAGGAGGTTCATAGGAAGGCCATCAACAACCTTTGGGCCGCACTTGCATGCCCCGCGCCCGCTGGGCATCATTAGCGTGCTGCTTTACAGCATTAAGGCTTTGGGTCCCTTTGAATTACAAGTGCAATTTGGCCTTTCCTTACATTGGAGAACAGCCACGTGGTTACATGGCAAATAATAAACATCTTGTCCTTGAGGCTTGATCACACATCAGAAAGGTTTACTGCAAGCACCAGTATTAGGATCATGCTCTCGATGGTATTGTGTTTTACCCAGTAGCTACACCCCAAAGGGCCAGCAGAGCCTCGTGCAGGAACGGTGACTTGTGCAAGGATCCCTCCTCCACGCAGACACCCTGGATGGGGCTGCGGCCACAGCACTGCGTGCCCACCCTGGAGTGGGGCGGAAACCCTCGGCCCTTCCAAGCGTAGGACCACTCAGCAGCATGACCCTGATTCCCTGCGTGCAGGTTGGAGCTGTTGGTGCATGTGAGCGTCACTGTGACCGGAGCCATGCCCCCAGCACACTGTGGTGGCAAAGGAGCAGAGACCACCAGCGCTGTGCCCTGTGGCTGCAGCCCCTGCCAGCCCTGGGAGGTGCCAGTCTGGAGAGCCCACATGGACCACACTGGGAGCAGCCAGGGAATTTGCGGTGGGTCCCAGGAATCGCCATCTCCTGTGCCCAGCACCGTCATCACTGTGCTGTGCATCACAGGGCTGTGACAGGCACAGGGTGTCTGGAAGAGACCTACCCTGCTCCCCTGGGCACGGCTCAACCAGCAGCTTTTGGGACCAGCCCCAGCTCCATCCAACCTGCTGTACACGTGGGCCGGGGCACAGCCCCTGCACCGAGGTGCTGCCAGTGGCCAGGGTGTCCTGTCAGAGCAGTCGTGAGCAGCCAGGGAGAAATAGCACCTGGCACTCTGGCAGGTGCACCCAGGTTTAGTGACTGGCAGAGCTACAGGAGCAGCCGTCTCGCAGCTCATGAAGAAGAGACCTCTGTGTGCCAAAGCGAAGCAGGTGATGATCTCTCCTCCCTGGCATTCAGCCACCTACCTCCCAGCTCCCTGTGTATCTGGCCTTGGATGCAACAAGGGATCTTCAGCCTCAGAGGGGAAGAATCAGGGAGATTGTGACCTTCTGTCATGGCAAAATCCATGCCCCATGGGACCGGTTCAGTGAAGGCAGCTCTGCTGACGAGGCAAACTTGGCGTTCCGTGTGCTGGGCTGAAGGATGCGGTGTTACCCTGTAGCAATGTCTTTTGCGAAGACCACGCGCGAGTCGGATGTGAGATGCTGATGCCAATATCTGTGCCATGTATTTCCAATGTGATAAAAATAACTCCGCGTAATTGAAGATGTTTCCAGTTTGTGTTAATAAAATACATCTTTTTAAAGAATGGAATTCTTCAAAGATTGGCAAATTTTATTTTATTTCATTAGCTTTAATGTCACTGCCATATGGACTGTGAAGAAAAGTGAACCATTAGATCAGAGGGACTGAGTTATCAGCATGACACAGAACGCACTGATACAATTGTTAAGGATAAGCCCTGGGAGTGATTTATTGCGTGCATTGTATTAGCCACAGAGGAGTTATGATATGCTCCCCATTCCTGTATCATATTAGGATTTTATTAGTCTAATATGACACGGTAATATAATATATGATTAGAATTCCCATCCAGTTATCCTTCCCTTGGTGGCAGAGAGCAGGAGAAGGTTTCATGCACAGCAGCTGCCCGGTCGTCGTGCCCGTGGTGGGGAGGGGATGCCTGGGACAACACGGCTGCTACATTGGTCTCCTGGGCTTCCAGGAGTGATGCAGGTGCTGTTCAACCCCGTGGGCACAGTGGGCACTCTAGACTCCTGATCGGCCACCGAACCTGTTTTTCCTGAGCACCTGAAAAAGCCACTTGCTCCTTCCTGCGGCGGGTGACAGTGGGAAGGATGGTGCTGGCATTTAAAATCTTTGCTGACAGCCGCGCCGTGCGTGCTGGGCTGCGTCCGAGCAGCGCTGGGGAAATCAGCTGTGACAGGCCAGAGCAAATCTGCTGCAGGCACCAGCCCTGCCAAGGTGTCCTGCAGCACCAGCAGGGCCCAGCTCCCCCCAAGCTCGCACGGTGGGAGGAATGATGTGCATAGACCAGGCTACTGGGGAGCCAGTGCCGAGGGAAGCGGGCACAGGCTGAGACTGTAGGGCAAGCGCAGGGGGTGTTGGTGTAGCTGCCGATGCCATGAAATGGAGACAACACACTCCTGCTGCCCTCACTGAGGCCACGCTGGTGACCACGCCATGTTTAGCACAGTCCCAAAGCCCCAGGTGCTGCCCTCGTCTGCACACACGTACAGCCCCTTCGGAGGGTGGTGGAGCAGCACCCGAGTCTGGGGGGAAAGCCCTGGGTGGGCTCTGTGCCGCACCGCGCCAGGCGGGCGGCCACGGGCTGGTCCTCAACCCAGGGACAGAGCCTCATGCTGTGGGGCCTGTGGGGGCCGAGCTCTCCCCTCTGCCATCCCCTGCTCTTGAGCAGGGCAGGCTGGATGGGGGCACCATGTGCCCCGGTGTCACAGAGGCACTTTGTGCCCTGGCGTTGGAGGTGAAACCAGGGACTGTGCTGCCAGTTTAGCTCAGCCTGCAGCTGCAGGATGAGCTGACACGACACACTAATTGCTGTGCCTCATTACAGGATCCCCCCTGCCCCCACTTCTCTCCTTGTGTGACCCTACCCACTGAAAACTCTACTCTCCCAACAAATCCTGAAGACAAACTTTTCTTCAAAGTTTCCGTGGTGTCCCCCGTCCATTTGTTGTCAAATCCCACGTTTCCCCGTCAGCAAGCTCTGAAGCAAGCGCCGTTTGTAGCCTCATTCTTGCCTCCAGCAGCAGCAGCAGGAAAAGAAGTTCAAGCAGATCAGAGTGCTACTAGGTGATAAATCCCAAAATCTATATCAAAGCCTATTTGATCATCTTCCTGTCATTGATATAATAAAAAGGATTAATTTATTGGAGACTGCCAAAAACCCTCATGTGGCAACAAATTTAAGGATCTTGTTTACACAGGCTAATTAAAACCAATTAATTTCATTCATATCTGTGGCTACTAACATGGGTGCAGACGTGCGTGCTCATGTAGGGTGCTGCTGGTGCCTACGTGGCGCACGTGGCCGTGCCCTGACTACGTGAGCCCCCTTTGCTGGGGCAGGGGGTGACTCCCCTGGGGTGGTAGGGGGGCACCCACAGGTGTCCCCAGGGACCTCACCTCTGGGTCAATGCCCCCATGGTGGGGAAGGGGCCCTCCTCCTCCTCCTCCTCCTCCTCCTCCTCCTTCTCCTCCTGCTGCTGCCCCACCATGCCCAGCTCTCCAGGATGGCACTGGGAGAAGGGGGATGCCTGGAAGGCCTTTGGGGTGCCCCATCACTGCAGCTCCAGGGTGGCTCTGGTGGTATCTGTCCCCACCTGGAGTGGAAGTTACCCACCCAGACAGTCACCCGGTGCAAGCTGCTGCGAGGCCATGGTGCCCTTCTCCAGAGAGTGCAGACCCAAAGGGAAGTGGGCACAAGGGAGTGGGCACACTGGCCCCAGTACGTCCAGTCCTGATACCCTCGTGCTCCTCCAGCACCAGCACTGCTCCCCGTGCCCAGACCGCTGCCAAGGATTGGCACCTGGCACTGGGACCTGCTGTGCTCTACCATCGATGACCACCCCTCGCCCCATGGCCGCCCCTCACCCCACGCTGTTGGTAGCCCTGGCAAGGCTTTGGAGAGCACACGGGGCTGTGGCATGTGATAGGAGATCACCTATTACCACTATCTATTAGGGTTATAAAAGGCTGCATTTTTTTTTTTTTGTGGTAAAATTCAGCATAAAGAGCACGCATCATTAAATATGGAAATCCAGAATTTTATTAGCAATCTGCTAGATCTGAACTGACGCCAATTAAACAAAAAAGATATCATTTATAAAAAGGCAGAGTTCAAGTTGTATTAAATATGAAATGCAATTTTCTGCTGGTTGTGATTTATTACCGTTGGTACATTGTTCAAAGAAGCATGTTATATTTCAATGGAGAAATATTGTTTATTCATTAATATTTTAAAACTTGCTTATTGCTGTGTATGACTCCTGCAGAATGAAACTTATGATTTAAAACATGAATTAATAAACACATTTGAAAGTGTTAGACAATATCATAACCGCTCATTTTTCATTTTACTGAGAGCATATTAAACTTTTATAATTCTCTGTGTACTATTATTTTCCAAATAAAGGTATGGGCTCTAAATTACTAATTTCAGGTAAAGATGAGAGAAAGCAATAACATATGTTGGGAGTCAGTCACTATTGTCGTGCTAATACGGGCTCGGTACTTTTGTCATTACATTATTCATAAATCTGCTTAGTGCTGCGTCCCCCTCAGAGGGTTCCCGGGTGCCCCGGGTGCTTCTCCCTCGGCCGCTGGCGATGGCTCCAGGTACGCCGGTGCCGCAGGATGCGTCGTGCTCTTAATGCAAGGAAACGTGTGATAGGGGCTGACATCCTAAACGAGGCCGAAAATATTTTATACAAAACGTGATAAAGCAATAATGATCTCAGGGGCCTCAGGTTATCTTGGTTATTACCTCCACCCACCACTCGAATCAGCAGCGTGAAGGGGTCCAGACCCAAGACGTAGATACCTCTGAACTCATTAGTCCTGAGTACTTTATATAGACTCACCTATCAGTTGCTTGATTTAAGCTAACCTTTTTTGTATCTTAAAATCTCTCCTGCCGCAGCCCCGCTGTATTACCATAACAATAACCAGTATTTCAATTTTAAGAACTCATTTTTCCTCAAATAGAAAGTGCCAATCAATTTAAAGAGCAGAAGATGCACGCTGGAGGAGCAGGCAGGGCGTGTGCTCTGGGCGTCTCGCCCTCCTGCTGCCAGCACACGGCTCACTGGCCACCGCGGCTCAGCTCCTTGGCACACGCTGGGCAGAGGGGACTCCCTTCTAACCCTCCGTCGTGTGGGGGCAGGGTGGAAACTCTCCACCTGGATGGGAGGGGCACCTCTGGGAAGCTTGCCCAGCTGCTGGTGGTGGCATGGAAGCAATGGGGCACCATGTGGCTGATGGCAAAGCCCTGCCCTGGCCTCTCCCCTCGGGCTGGAGGGGTGCGAGGGGGTCCCCAGGACCTGGGTCCCTGTCAGCGGTGACTCCTTATCGGCTCAGCCGGAGCAGGTCACAGAGCGCACCAGCCTTGCCCGCTCGCCATGGCTCCAGCCAAAGGCTCGGGGTTCCAGGGGGGTCCAGGAGCATGTTGGCAGGGGAGGGAGCGTGGGGATTGTGGGGGGGGGCTCTGGGCAGCCCAAACGCTCTGCACCTCACCTGACTGACTGATGGGGGGTGGTGCAGAGTGGCTGTTCGCACCAGGGCAGCCCTCACACCTGACAGCTGCTGTAACTGTTCACTCCTTCGTTGGGCAAAGTGAATCTGCAAACCTTATTACTCCAAGACAGTCAATTAATTAAAGTTCAGTGCTTAATCAAGTTCCAGTGGTCATACAGGGGGCACAGGGATTTCTATTTCCTGAGCACCTTGCTCAGAGGTTAAGTGGGAAGCACATGGAAAGGGCAGCGGGGCTGGGCACTCTGCTGCCCATTTCCTCCTCAGATCAGCCACCCCTGTCCCCACGGACCCAAGGCAGCCAGGCGTGAGCTGGTCCATCCCAGCAGCGCTGCGGCGTCCGGCAGGCCCAGCGCTGAGCCCCAGACTGGTGGCTTTGTCCTGCCAAGTCCAGCTGCCCACAGTGCTGGGAAGGGTCTGGGGAGTGAGAGAGGCACTGCTGGGCACAATGGGGGTGAAGGGGGCGGGAGTCATCAGTGCCAGCTCCAAGAGCCTCTCACCACCCCAGTTCCTTGCTGGTGCAGGGCACACGGGAGGGGGCACCCAGGAGGGGGCACACGGGAGGGGACACTTGGGACGGGGCACGGTGACTCAGCAAAGAGCCTCAGTAACACTTGGTGCAGAAGGAACGGCCGCAGGATGGGGAGGGCTGGGCTCTGCTGGCACACGACCGGTGAGGACGGGGATGGCAGGGGCAGGCTGCCCGAGGTGGAGAACGGAGGGGATACAGCAGGCCCCTAACAGAAAAATGTCTTTCAAATAGGCCTGACCATGTGTTTTAGTGACTCTCCAGCCCATCCATAACTGGGAAGGAGCTGCTGTCCAGCGCGCACGGGCAGCAGATTCAATTAGGTTTCTCTCTCCCCAGAACGTGGCATGAGAAGCAATCTCTCTTTTTTGAAGAATGTAATAACAGAGTGCAATGGAAATGCGTCAAAGAGACTCGGAGAACAGGATCCCTGCCTTAAATCTTGAAAAGCAGTCAAGAAAAATATGTTGTTTACCTGAATTTGTTTTTCATAAGGTCTCCCACTGGATTAATAAACTAACCTTTCGTCTGTGAACACCTGGTCCTACGTGCCATCAATAACTCCGGCGCCAGCGCCGCACTAACACGCTTATCACGGGAGGCAAACTGCAGAAACCTGAAGGGAAGTTTCCAAAGAGACTCTGCTCGTGACAAAGGTCACCCCGGGCCTCTGCCTGCCGGGGGGTTTGTTTGGCTCCAGAAACATGTGAGCTGCATTTGGCCCCCCTGGCCGGATCTGATGGGTATGCTGCAAATACAACTTATAAAGGACTCACAGGACATTTAAGTTAATAAATAAATAATTAAGGCTGGATAACGTGTTTCTTTAGAAGCTCTTTCATTCTTTTTTGCAGCTGGCAGTTGAATGGTGAAACTGCCCGTGCTCTGGCGCTGACCATGAGAAACAACAGTGGAAATAAAACCTCAAGTTCAGAATTTGTCTGATGGCGGAAACATCCCACACAGCTGCTGTAGGGTTTACAGGGAGCTTGTGGTGGAGACAAGAGCCTGGTCTGTGCAATTCAGAGATGCCAGTCCTGGGTTTGCGTCAGGTTCATTATCACCAGCAGCTGCTGGCCCAATCAGCTGGGAGAGGCCACAGTGGGATAAACAACCCAGCCAGCTAATGGGATGGCTGGTCCCACCCTGAGTCCTGCCCCTGTATAAGGGGAGGGCTGGGCCAGGCCTGGGCTGCTTGTTTTGAGCTTGTTTCTGTGCAGCTGGAACAGGGAAAGTTGATATCTCAGGCACAGGTAAAGTTTTTCCTGCCTTTGGTCAAACGCTTTGTCTATCATTTCATTAGTACTATTGTTATTACTTTTCTTCTCCTTTTGTGTTGTTTTATTAAACTGCCCTTATCTCAATCCCTGGGGTCTCACCTGTTTTTTTTGTTCTCTCCACAGCAAGGGGTTGGTGGGGAGCAGTGGGTGAGGGGCTGTGGGTGTTAGCTGCTGGAAGAGGTTAAACCACAACAATGCCTCAATAGCAGGGAGCTGTGCAGAGCCCAGGGTGGGTGCCCAGGCTGGCAGGGTGACCAGAGTGGGCTCCTGTTTGTGTCCCCATCTGGGGTGAGGTAATTTTCTATTTCTGGGATGCCAGTGCTGGGTGTGGGGGCTGGGTAGCCCCTGCATGTCCTGCTGAGGCCCCAGGTTCTGCCTCTTGCCAAATGTCCCAGATGGGCCCCTGACTGGTGCCCTGGGCCTTTTGGACCCTGTGGGGCAGGAGCTGGGCTGGCCCCAGGGACCACTGCCATGGTCAGCAGAGCCCCTGGTCAGCCCCACCATTGCAGGGAAGCGGGGGGACGTTAGAAGCACAGGTGTCCCCACAGCAGCACAGCTGCTGCTAAGTGAGTCTGTAGGCTTGAGCCTAGCATCCCTTAATTGATTGATAGGCTCGGACTGTCAGCGCTTAAAGAGATAATTCAATTTATAAAATCCTATTAAGTAGTGAAAGATTTTTTGATTGTTGAATTGTTTCCTATGTTATACAAGTCATTTTGGTCCCTCTCACTTGGAAATCCACTTCCCATTTGCAAAGGGCTGGCGGTGGGGCTGTTCCTCCTCTCTGGCTGGTGCTCAGATGCTCGGAGCACAGCAGAGTCCAGGACCTGGGCAAAAGTGCTGCACAAGCCCACGGTGTCCCCGTACCTTGTGGTGTCCCTGTGTCCTGCAGCTTCCCAGTGCCTGGGACCATCCCGCAGCTTTCTGCGGCACAAGCAGGAGCCCCAGCAGCCCCTGCTCCTGGCACCCCAAGCCCCCTCTCTCCCGCAGTGTCACTGTGCCAGAGCAGCACCGTGACCCCCATGGCTGCCAGCAGCACGCACCCTGCCTTGGGTACCTGCAGGGCCCCCCCACCCCAGGTGACCCGGGGATGCTGGGCGCGGGCAGGAGGCCTCTGGGTCACTGCGTGGCAGCTGAACTTTCTTTGCTATTTCCAGCGTGTGCTCTTTGTTTCCACCCGCCACCCCCACGCTGATGCAAACTCCCCTCTTTGGTTTGTTTCCATAGAAATCCTCAGCTGTAAATCCTTAAGTAACTTTTTTATTTATAGTGTGCTATTAATGTCCTTTCAAGATGAGGACTCCAGGAAATGAAATAATAGAAAAGGCACCACTTTGAAATGCATCCAGGCATTTATTGTTAGTAAGTGAAAAAGTAACATGAGCATTTAAAGAAAATATTGGCAGATAAATTGGGTTTTAAAGAAAATATAATTGGATATAATTTCTGCTTCATTCAGTTAGATATTTATTGTTTTATTGACTTATTTTCTTTTATTTATAAGAAGCTTAAGCTAAAATTTAATTTTGTTGATATAAATATACGTTTTCATAGGAAATCTGGCATTTAAAAATGTTATGTAAGACACTACTGGCTTTGATAAAAGCACACGGCGTTTGCAGGGGTTTGTCTTAAATATTTCCAATCTCGGTAAATATGAAGTAGTGTATGCAATCATCATTATCATAACAATTAGCATTATTCTAATTGATGGGCAGGGCTAATGGCAATGCATCCACGTGGAAAATCAGTGCTTGCTGCGTATTTAACTTCTTCCCACAGTTTTTGCTGAGATCTACAGAATTTGAGCTTCTCCTTTGGAAATACTGAGCTGCTGAGCCTCTGGCCCCTCTGGGGAGAAGATGGAGCCTGGTCCCCACGGGGGGCTGGGGCCAGAGGTCTCATTTTCTTAGCCAGACGGAATCGGACGCACCATCAGAGGCAGACACTTTCCATTAATCTTCATGGAGAGGGTTGGCCATCAGGAGATGTCACCAGGAGGCTGCTGTGCCACCACTGCCCATGGGATGTGATCTGGGGTCACGGTGGCCAGGAGCGTGTGGCAGTGGCCCCACAGAGCTGTGCTGGGATCTGCCTGCCCACGTCTGCCTGGCCACATCAGGGCTCTGCTCTGGATGCTGCTGCATCTAACATGGCGAATTCGAGACTCGGGGTGTCCAGGGACCTGTGGAGCAGTTCAGTGCCTGGGGGCTCAGCTGTTGGAGGTGCCTGTTTGCTGCTGCTAGGAGGGTGACGACGCATCCCTGGTGCTTTCGGGCATTGCTGCAGCTTTCCTGCAGGTCTGTGGTTCTGACCTCCAGAGTCACGGGTGCCGTGTGCCAGCTGGGCCAGCCTGGCTGGATGTGTCCTGTGTTCCATCCAGGTGACAGCCAGCAGTGCCCTCACAGGGGTGGCAGTGCCCAAGCACTAGCATGCTCTTCTGCCCAGTAAACAGCTGTTTCCATGGCAACAGGTTTTCCAACCTCTTCTCCAGTGGTGAGCTCCCCTGGTCACATACTGGCCTGTGCTGATGGGACATGGGCTCCCATGCTCCACTCCCTAGGAGCCACAGTGGGATGGGGACACTGGTGCTGCCCAGAGCTGCTGCCCTGCCACTGCAGTTGGGTGCTCCTGGGCTGGGACTGAGGGGATTCCCTGTTTCTCAGGGTACTGTGAGCGCTCCTGCCCCCATGGGATGCAGCAGCACTGGTGACACCCTGGTGAGCAACCGGCTGTGTTTGTTCTGAGGGGTCCCAAAGGTGGTGGGAGAAATTGAGCCCCTTCCCCTGCCCTCCCAAGATCATCCAATGGGATGCTCAGGCCCTTTGCCAGCATCGGGGACCTTTTCACCATGTGAGTGCTTGGTCATTAGGACTGAGAACAGCCCAACTCATAACAGGGATGCTGCCAAATGACCTCCAGATGGTAATGGCTTTTGGATTCAAACCAGTGCTCCAGAGGTGAAAGGCTGCGTGCTCCATTACCATCCCCCTGAGTCACCCGGTCCCCCTGAAATATGTCATGCACACTTCAATCCTTTCCTTTTTTATAGGCAGGTTTAACTGCCGCATGTAACAGCTTATATCAACAACATGGGAGAAAAATGTCCTATGAAGAACAGGCCTGAAATGGTAAATATTTAACAGGTCCTTTCTGTCCTTTCCTTATATGTATTAAAATAATTAGTTTAACAAAGAGGACTTTGTTCCCCTGTGTTTGAGCCACAACGGTGTCTGGCACAACAGTGCAGCTGTAATTCAGTCTCGGGGTTTTGCTGGCATTTATACTCGCTGCTTTGAGCTGCTCTCCCAGTTTATAGTGTCAGCAGAACATCTTGATTGAATTACAGCCTTGTATTCAGTTAGGAGCCATGTATTATTCTAGATGCAGTTGAGTCATAGGTATCTGTCTTTGCTTATTGGGGGAGCTAGACCCTCAGGAAAAGCAGGAGACCAGATGTGGGATGGGTGCTCCTGGCCATGGTGCCCCATGGCAGAGCCCCAGTGTGCCCCATCTGCAAGTGGCTCTGGGCAGGCAGGAGGCAGCAGCTCACCCTGGCTGGAGGATGATGAGGGTGAGCTCCTGCCCACTACCCTGGTAGTGCCAAGGGCCCCATACCCTCTGGGCATGTGGGACTGGTCACAGGCAGCTGGTGGCACTGCCTGGTGTCCTTTCCTCCCACCACTGGTCCCAGTCTCCTAAATCTACCTATGCAGAGGAGGCTTTGAAAATAAACACCAAACACCAGGTTTCTCACCAGTCTGTGTTTATTTTCCTCCAGCCAAGCTGAAGTTCAGGACCTCTGGAGTCCTGCGCTGCACCCACAGCCATGTGTGCAAAGGGAGTTTGGCAGGGCCAGGCTGTGCCCCCCATGCAGTGGCAGACCCCAGTGTGGGTGTGGGGATTGGTCTTGGAGAGGGAGCAGCACCTTTAGAGTCCCTGGGCAACCCTCTGGTCTCAGACCCTTATTCTGTTCTGCTGCCCCATTGGCATCAAAAGAGCCACGTTAGTTCCTCTCGAAGAGAGGCGAAGCTAAGCTTGGGAAAACAGGATGGGAGGGATGAGGTGCTGGGGGGGTGCTGGCAGGAGGGAGGGCAGCCCCAGCCCCTGGGGACAGGGGGGTGCCTGCTGTGCAGGAAGGTGGGGGAGGGGACAAAGCTCTGTCATCATGTGCGGCACCAAAGCTGTGGGGAGCAGCTGGTGGCCTCCACCCTGGCTGCAGAGGGCTGGTGGGGGGCATGAGCTATAGGTGGTGGGTTTCCCTCTGTGCCCAGTGTGTCCCACCTAACCCCTACCCGGGGCCCATGGCTGCAGGTCCCACACGTGTCTCGCTGCCCTTGAACACGGCATTTTTTGGAAGCACTGTGTCTCCTCTCTGCAGAAGGGCAGCGATGGGGCCGTGGGGTCTCTACCTGTGCAGAGGGAAGGGCGCGTTCCAGGGAGGAGCGTGGCTCCCATGCAAGGGGAGTCCCAAGGGCCACTGGCCACTTCCTGCCTTTGTCTGTGCCCACACAAGTGTCCTGGCCCGTGGTGGCCATGGCCTGTCAGCCATTGTTGTAGGAATGCCCTTCCCCTAATTTGTCTTATTAATGGGAGACAGCGCATTGACCCGTCATCATGAGAGCTGGAATAATGGCAGCCTGAAAATAGCAGGGATTTCAAGGTTTCAGATGATGATCTCTTGCCTGGGAAATGCTCGTGCTCACGCAGCAGCGGGGCCGGCTGCTCGGCAAGCACTCCCGGGAGTGCCAGGCAGGAAGGAGAGGAAGCCGTCGAGCAAGGCAAGCCGTGGCCCCGGCTGGGTGGGGGCTCTGGAGCTCCATTTCTGCAGGGACCCCCGGTAGGGTGCACAGTCCTGAGCCCTGGAGGAGAGCTGCCAGGAAAGGCTCTTGAGGACATCCTGTGCCAGCAGATCCCGCCCAGGCAGCAGCTCCACGGGATCCAGGCTCCTTTTATTTCCACGCTGGCGCCTCTGCCCGTGCCACGGGAACCCGCGTGAGCTCTGCCTCCGTAACGGGTTTCCTCCGTCGTCTGCAGTGCCAACGTTTCCAGTAGGATCTATATCTTTCCATAGGCAGTTTGTTTCATCACAGTAACATAATAATGTGCTGAGAAGAGCTCATAGTTGTGAATTAATGTTTAAAAGCTCTCACTTTTGGGTTGTTGAAATGAATGTTAATTTGACAAATGGCAGTCATTGGGATTGAGGCGGCATTAACATGGAAATAAGAGTTAACCTCCAGCAGGGCAGATACAAGGTGAGATGAGCAGACGCTGCAGAAGCTGTAGTTTTTCACCTGATGCTCGTACTGTAAATACTGCCAGTGTCCTATCTATTTATAGAACTGTAATTTAACGGCTAGTTCAGGAAAATCTGAATGACATCTCCTTAAGAGAAGCAATTGTAGGGTATCTTGGAATATGTCAGGCAGCTCTCTTGCTTTCTCTCTCAAAAATACTCATATGTCCACTAAATCAATTTGCCTTTCTCTTGTAACTGCATTTGCGGGGCCATTCTTTTCCATTTTCTGTCACTGTCATATGCTAATTCTTGTCACTCTGTGGTGCGGGAGGGCCCAGCTGCCAGCTCTGCTGCAGCGACCCCGGCACGGGGCTCACCTCGTCCCTCCTGGACGTGCAGCCAGCTGCTGGGCTGGAGAGGGTCCGGGACGTCTTGGGCTCCACAATGGGGCTGAGGGTCCCACAAACTCTGGCCCCTGGGAGCGTCTCCTCCCATGGACGCCTTCTGCTTCTCTGGGTCTGGGAAATGAATCTCTGCAAAAGCTGGTGACATACACGAGTGCACCTTCGGGGTATCTTCCGTGGGGTTCTTCCTAAGCATTGCCACAAAATGGATTTTTTATTTACTCTGTTTTCATGTTTTTTTCCTCCAGTTCTCAGGAGGAAGGGGGAGACTTTTCAAATAGGAAAAAATGCAATGCCAAACCCCGGATCTAGAGCCACAAAATTTGGAACAAAAAGAATCTTGAATGACACTATTTTCCTGAGAAAAATCTTCATTTTGGTATAAGCCATTTTCATTGAAAGGATAATGCAAGAGCAAATGTTTGCCTACCCTACAAATGAATTGCTTCGCTCGAGCGGTGCACAGTGCCGTGCCTGGCTTGCAGCCCGTGCGTGAGTGCCCATCCCGGATCCCCGGCATGGGAGGCGTCGGAGCTGCTGAGCACTGGGCACGGCACTGGAGGTGTGTGCTGCAGTAGCTGCCACCTCTCTCCCCTTGGCAGCTCTGCTGAGGGGCTCCCCAGTAAGTTTTAGTTTTATGTGTGTCATGCACCAAAAAAACAGCAGCAAAACCCACCACCCAAGGTTTTCTTTTTCAGTTTTGAGATCAGGCTCATCTCTCCTCTGCTTTTCCTTCTCTTCAGCCAGGAGATCTCATTCTCTGCAGCAGGCATCACAGCCTGTTTACCCCGGGCAGGGCTTGGACACAGCACAGATGCTCCCACGCCACTGCCTTCACTGTGGTCAGTACGGGGGAACACGGGATCCCTGTCCTGGGATGGCAGTGCCAGGTCCAGCTCCAGAGCGTGCAGGGACATGTGAAGCAGCTCAGTGCTGCCCAAGATTGGGCCCCTTTCCCCATGGGCATCTGGAGCTGTCCCCCGTCCCTGGCTCTCTAGACTGGCACTGGCAGGAAGGAGCAATATTTTTGTTGTGAGCAGCAATAACAAGACCAGGGGCTGCATCAGGTAACTCTTCCCTCTGCAGAGAAGCTCCTGAGTGAGAATGGGGCACACACAGGGAAGGAGGTGCCCTCTGACCTGGGGAGACTTTGCTGAACACAAAGTGCTGTGAGCACATTGTCCTCGGAGGAGAGGCTGCTCCTGCCAGCCTGGTGCGTGGCTCCAGCCCCAGGAAGCGACTGTCCCAGACGCCAGCGCTTGGTCTTTGTGCACATCCATGGCCCTACTCTTCAGCCTGCATTTGTGAGTGTCTAGTGTTTCAAACCGAGAGGCTGACAAAGCCCTACATCCTGGGAATAATTAGAGCAGAAAATCCAGGGAAAAAAATTCTGAGCTCAGGGTCCTGGCTCTTGAGTGAAATTACCCCGTGCAGAGATCTCCTAACGGGACATGTACCAGAGTCGCTCCCCTGGAAAAGTCAAGCTGACCCATTCAAACCGGGCTCCAGCAAGGCACCGATGTGCTGACTGTCTCCCAGGAGGTAACTCTTGATTTGTCCCAGAAAACAACAACAACAACAACAAAAGAGCCATCCACAGCCATTCTCTCCACCTCTGCTTTGTCGAGCCATTCCTTTTCGAAGGCGAGGAGGAGAAGAGTCTGTAACCTGGACGATTTCAGCCCAAAACCAGCAGCTTTTTTATTGCACATTGTTTAATGTTTTGAAATGTTCCTTACATCTCCAGACATAAATATTCTGACTTGCAGCTGGGAAACTTCCTTCCAAGTTGTTTTGTTTGTCAGGTTCAAGTACAGATTTTCAGTTAGAAACCTTCTTTCCTTGACTTAATAGTTACTGGCCAACAAATGAAAAAGAGGAAAAGGGAGTGAATTACATGACCTGTCTCTTTTTGTTTATTAAGAACTTCTTTCCAGCGTCTGATTCTTACGGAAATATGGTTTCAATTTTCCCTTTGAATTGTGGATCAAGAAACGTTGCCAATACATATTTTTCTCTGTCAAAATTTCATTTAATCTGGAGCCTGTAGATGTCTTGAGAGCCATGTCTCCTCACCAGGTTATTACCACGTGCGCCTGTTGTTGTCTTAGTTCTCAATCGGAATCGTGTTTGCTTTGGAAAGAGGTGCCGGCGCTGGCTCGTTAGCGGAGCAGATGAGGGGTGGGGGTTGCCCTGCGCTGTGCCCCACCCCAGCACCTTTCTGCCCAGCCCCATGGGCTGGGGCCCTGGACTTGTTGCTGCTTCAGGTTCTCTCAGGTCCCTTCCTCCATGGGACCTGGTGGAGGGGCACCAGCACCGGCACCAGCAGATCGAGGACCCGGCAAAGCCAACTGCGGAGCGTGGGCGAGCTCCCAGGGGCGAGGCCATCGCTGCTGGGCTCCCGCCGGCCGTGGGTCTGCAGGCCCTTCAGCGAGCTGAGCGTGGCTCTGGGACATGATCCTGGGCTGCAGGAGCCGCCGCAGCTCCCGCTCCTCGGGTGAGGAGTTGGCTCCGAGTGAGGGGTGAACGCGGCTGCCATCGTGAGTCCATCGTGAGGCCATCGTGAGTCCCAGTGTGAACCTGAGGGTCTTTCACTGTTCCCTGGTCACGCAGAGGGCACACAGATTCCTCTGTAAAGGTATGGATGGCCTCACGGAGCCAACTGTCTGGCTGAGGATATGAGAATTTTGAGCTTATCCAGGCTGGAGATTTTTTAAGATGTTTGATGACAAAGCCTAATTTGAAAAGGTGACCATCATTCCTTCACTTGCTGGGATCACGCCACACCGGAGGGTACTGCAGAGAGAACTGGGGCCATGGGATGATAACACCCACCCACTGAGGGTGAGCACCCTGCAGCAGCCCCCTGCCCTGCAAGGACAGGGGGGTCCTTACCTGGCCATGGCTGTGGCACCATGTACAGAACCCAAACACGCACATGGCACCAGCGGCTGCAGCTCTGCCAATTACTTCTCTCTTATTATGACTGCTCTTGCAGGATTACAGCTTCTCGAGGTACTGCTCTGGCTGAGCCCTTCTCCCGGTGCACTGTGGAGCAGCTCACTCCCCTGCAGTCAGTGGTGGCTATTGCAGACTTTCAAAGGATTAACCTTTCCCATCTAAATGAGAAGAAAAGGGAAGAAATGACTCACAGCCTCTCTCCATCCCCTGAAAAGAGCTTTTTCTGATGGAACCGGAATACTGGAAATAATCCAGAGGAATTCAGAAAATGAACCTGTCAGAAGAATATTTTAATAAACCCCCTTTTTCAGCTGCAGTATCAACAACTCACACTCTTCCCTCGTCATCAGAAGAAAGACCAAGCAGCCATCAGAGAACAAAGCCAGTGGAGGGGCTGGACGCTGTAGGCTGTGGAGGGTTCCCGGCACGTAGCTGTGCCCCTGTCTCTTCTCCTTCAGCACGCGGAGGTTACACCACGGTGGATCGTGCTGCCAAACTGCGCGTGGGGCTTTGACCGCAGACCTTCACAAGGGACTTGGAGAGGCCGTGCCAGGCACTGCTGCCTGTGTGGGAGCTGTGGGGACACACGTGGGCTTTCCTGGAGCTGCTTCACAGACAGGTGAATGGTGCTGGGTAGGTGCAGAACTGGGTATGATGCTGCTCACACCCTGATGGTGCTCTGGGCTTCTGTACGCGCCAGCGGGGCCAGGGCAGGGCTCACCCCCATCGGGTCTCCAGACGTGGTCAGTAGTGCAAGCTCAGGCAGAAGATTCAGCAGAATGGGTAATGGCCACGGCCCCGTGGACACTGTCAGCTGCGTCACGGGTCCCAGTGGCCATGTCTAGCCAACAGGCCAGTACTGCAACAGCTCTGGGAAGCTGCTGAAGTTGCTGTGCTGGGCACAGCGACCCTCGGCAAACCAGCTGGGCCCCCAGAACAGGGCCTTGCAGGACTTCCCATGCAGGGACAACATCCTGGCCATGGAGCTGGTCCCGCCAGCCCCAGGCAGTGCCTGTGCCACATGGGGCTGGGCTCCAGCATCAGCGCTGCAGGTCAGCTCTCGAAGACAGGCAGGTATCTGGATGTGCTGTGAGGTGGGGCAAGAACATGAGCCATCTGTGAGCAGAGTGTGTTAAAGCTGTTTCTTTCATGTTACTTACCAGCAGATTTTTCTCCACCCATTTCTTACACGCTGCCTGTGCTAAGTTGGGTCTCTTTCCAGAGCCACCTTCTGCATTGTCCACACTGCTTTTAAGGGGCACTCACATTTTAAAGAGACATCAGCAAAGGCTGCATGAGATGAAATGTATAGCATGGCAGCAGCTGGCAAAGTGTGGCTTCTAAAATAGACTTTTCCATGCAGAGATTCAAACATCCCAAAGAAATCCAGGAAGCAGATCTGCCGGAATTGGCACTGGCTGACCACAGGCAGTAAATTCACTGGACATGTGCTGTGTCATGCAGGAGCAAGCAAGTACTTGGGGCACATAAAGAAGTGACACAGCAGAGAAAAAAAAAAAAGCAAAAGTAGCTCTGCAGGGCTGGACAGAACCATATTAGCTGCATTTAGTCATGGATATTTGATACTTCAGAGAGGATCTAAAAGAAAAAAGCTTTGAAATTACAACGGCTGGTCTCAGACACCAGAAAGTCTGCTGTGCTTCTGGGCTTGGATAGTGTTTGAGAAGGACACAATGGGCAACAGCAAACATCCACTTGGCTCTGCCCAGTGGAAAGGGAGCACCCAAGAGCTGCAGGGCTGGCCTCACTCTGCTGTGTTGGGCTCAGGGCTCTTGAAGGGGAGAGCACAAGAAGCTTGAGGACAGGGCTGCCTTGTGCTGAGAGGCAGAAACATCAGCCCTGTGCCAGGCGCCCAGCTGCTCCAGCCTGGGCTATCTGGACATGACATTGAGTGTCTTGGTCCTTGCATGGAGCTGTGTCTCGCCTGGGAGATCAGTTGCATTAGAAGCAAGGTGTCTTTATCAGGTTGGAAATTCATTTCCTGGTGACGAGGCTGTGAGGACATGAGCAGATAAACAGGGAGGCTTCTCCTGGCAGAGTCTGCGGCAGAGCCCAGGATGGATAGAAATGTCAGTCACTGTCACGGGGGAAGATGCCTGTCCCTCCCTCCCTGTCCTGGGACAGCAGGAGCTGCTCAGCTGGAGCTGACGTTAGCGGTGGCTGGGATGGGGCCATGGCCAGCCTCCTGGTGGAAGAGAGGACACCCCAGCCCTGGGGAAGGGAGCAGGCACCCATCGCCTGCCTGGCACAGTGGGAAAGGCCACGCTGGGGCTGGCCCCAGTGAGCTCTGCGGGTTGTCAGAAAGCCAGGGCTGTGGGGAATCCCAGGGTGTCCAGACGCGCTGGAGGCTTCCCAGCTCCCAGCGATTCCTTACCCGCCCCTGGACAGCCCTGTGCCATAAATTAATGGGGAGCATCTTGAAGGAGGCTTTAATCAAAAGTTAGGAGTTGCAGCCAGCACGTCACAGTTCCTCATTAGATCGCCATTATAATGCTCTGTAATTGGAAAGACGTTAATATTGACAGTGTTGTGAAGAATGTCCTGCTTCTCCTTGCATGTGTGGATTTGATAGAGTTGAATAATGGAGCAGATATGATGGATTAGAAAAATTCCTCAGTTAAGGTCCCTAATTATAGAGTTTTACCTGCCCAATTAAGGTGGAGTACTTGAGAGGAAAAAAAAAAAACTAGACACTGACTCTCTCCAGGCACCCAAGTGCTCTCTGAAGCACCAGCAGCCACAGCAGCCCTGGCCTGGAGGATCACTGGAATTTTCTCCTACTTGAAATGTTGCCTTCCTGACATCCCTGCAGCATGAGGCCAGAATCTGTGCAGAGGCTGAAGCAGAACCACCAAGTCCTGCCCCTATAAACAGTCAGGAGCTGCACAGCTATTTTACCTTGTCTGGGTGTGGATTCAAGAAGTAGCAGTAATCGAAAACAGCCCAAATCTTCCCCCACAGCTCAAGTTTCCTTTGCCCATTTTTTAGTGAATCCAAGTGATTCTGAGAGGAAGAGCTGGTGGCTTGGCTGCCGTGTTGGACAGAGGGGCAGGTGAAACGGTCAGCGGCAGGACCCCCCGCCCCGACCGCCAGGTGCTGTGGCAGGAGCGGGGGCTTCTCCAGACAAGAAATTATCACTTTCCACTCTGAATTTGAAGACATTTTGCAAAATTTAAATCTAAAAAAGCCACATCAAACCTGGTCAGAAGGGGAGGTGTGTGACATCGTGCTGCTTGGCTGGGCGTAGTGCAGATCGGGGCTGGGGCAGGGCAGCAGGACCCCCTTGGCTATGGGGCACCAGGCTGGCCCCACTTCCAGCACCCCCACAACCCCCACCCCCTGCTGGGCTGGACCCCCCCCCAAACACACCCCCCCAGGCCGCTGGAGCCGGGGCTGTGCCAGATCCCGGGGGACCTGCTGCTCCAGCGCAGCCCCTGAGCCAGCCCGAAGGTTTGAAAATTCAGTTTCTTATGCACACTACATATAATTTTTTGAAGTAAATAATAATTTAGCTGTCTGCAGCCTAAGGATGAATCATGGCAGTTTTCCTTTAATCATCTTATAAAAACAAGTGGCAATGTTGGCCCCAGAGGAGCCGTCGGGTGACACCCGCAGTGCCCGCTCGGTGACACCTGCCACCACAAAAGGGCAGGTACAGAGGCACAGACCCTGCTCACCCCACGCCTGAGGAACAGCCAGCTGGCTACTGTAGAGAAAATTTTACTATCCAAGTCCACCTCTAATCCCTCCCTGCAGTGGTGAGGCAATTATCCCATAAATTGGGAAATAAATATCCTGCTCGGGCTCTGGAGTTTGTAAGCGTTTACCCAGGGTGTGCTCTCCTCTCCGGAGACATTCCCGCAAGGCTGCTGAGGGATGGAGACGTGCCTGTGTGGTTTTTCTTTGCCCCTGCCTCCCTTTCATCTGCTCTTGTGATGAATTGTAGGGAAAAACTACCCAAGCCCGCCTGTTTTGGCTTAGATCAGCTTTTCTTCTCATTATAATTTAAGTCTTTAAGGGTCTTCAGTAGGAGCCTGTAAAAGTCAGATCATTCATCCCCGTTGACGCCATGTGTTTCATGGCCGTTCGGCTCACGCCGTGATTCATGCGGCGGTGCCCGGGACGCGCCTCCTTTGTGCGCGGCAGAACAATGCCTTTGTGCTGGTGCGACCGCGCCGGGCTGCGGAGGGTTAACCGGGGAAATCTTGTAATAGCTGAAAACTATGGATTGAGCAAAATCTCCCTGTCAGCTCTCTGTGATTTTGCTGAGAGCACTTGGACATGCTGGCATTGGATTTACAAATTGAAAATCATTAATAATTCTAACCAGGCTGTGATAAATCTGAGATCAGTCTCGATGAACCTGGACACCATTTCATAAATCAAAAAGATTACTTAGGAATTTTTTAAAATCTGACGTCAAAATGTCATGGTTACTAATGGTTTTTGTAGATCTCTTACAGTGATATATCATTTATCTACGCTACATCTAAAATGTGACACCAGGGCAGAAATGTGATGTCTTTAATATCATGAATACATTTTATCCCATAATAAAGGTATTAACAACTTCTTGCTGTGACTTGCACTTGAAGTTCTGTGCCTGATTTAGTGCTATTGTTATCGTATTAACTGTTTTCCCCCCAAATATGTGCAGACAAACTGTTGCTTATTTTGTGTGGCAATGGGCTGATGACCCACGGAAGTAGAGGAGGGGACTCCTTGGCCTGGGCTGGTGTCCCCCCTCCATCCTCACATCCCCAGGGACCCAGGGCACTGCTGGCTCCCCCCGCATGGGCACAGCCTCCTCAGCTCTGCCCGGGTGCTGCTCTGGGGGGTGCTCAGCAGGGCCACCTGCTCGTGGGGTGACCCGCTGGGACAAGGCTTGGCTTCCTGCTCCAGGACATCGAGGGTGGGAGGCTGTGGCTGTAGAGCAGGACTTGGGGGTGCTGGGGAGGAGCAGCTGGAGCTGAGCCGGCCCTGTGTGCTGGCAGCACAGCAGCCACTGGCACCCTGGGCTGCACCCCCAGCAGCGTGGGCAGCAGGGGAGGGGGGGATCCTGC
>JANHGN010141738.1:0-15694 GCA_024605025.1 Megaceryle maxima | reverse complement strand
GTCAGGCACCAGAACAGGCTGCCCAGGGAGGAGGCTGAGTCACCATCCCTGGAGGGGTTTAAAAGCCATGGAGATGTAGTGCCTGGGGATACGGCTTAGTGGTGGGCTTGGCAGAGTGGAGTTAATGGTTGGGACTCCACGATCTGAAAGGTCTTTTCCAGCCTTTATGAGTCTATGATGCTAAGAAGAAACAGAAGAAGGATGCTCAAGATACAGAAGGATGCTTGAAATACAAGAGAAGGATGCTAGGACCTCGGGACAAGGATGGTGGGGATACAGGAGCAGGATGCTGGGGCTACAGCAGAAGGATGTTTGAGATATGGGAGAAGGATGGTGGGGCTAGAGGAGATGGGTGCTGGGGCTACAGCCCTGCCAACACCTCCCCTCGCAGCTGCAAACCCCTCTGGATGCTCAGGGCCTGAAGGCACTGGCATGGGAAGCCAAGGAGGCTCTGGGAAGATCCCCAGCACACAGGGCTGCTCAAACACCACCAGCCAGCTCCAGTCCGTCCGTCCTTCCGTCCCTCCTCTCTCGCTGGCCTGATTTTCATTCCCGTCATGTCTAACTGGCTGGGAGCCAGGGCGAGGAGAAAGCCGGGCTCAGCTGGGCCGCAGCTGGCCAGACACGGATCAATACGGGCACGCAGCGAAGGCTGATTTTATTACAGCCTCTAATGGTGCAGGCATCTAATAAAGCACCGAGCCCCAACTCCTGTTAATCGCTTTGCCTTGAGAAAATGGAGAGAGGTGGCTCAGGGGGGGAATCCCCCCTTTCCCAGCCCCCTAGAAAGAAAAAAAGCGACCCCGAATCCTTTCCTGGCCCCACGCGACGGAACTCGGAGATCAGTCCGAGTGGCCCTTTCGGTCGCTGGGTGCTGTTTGGGCTAATTACTGCTGCCATTAACGAGCAAATAAATAAATAATCATAAGCCCCGTTAATAAAGCGCAGCTTGAGCTTAGCCCGAGGCCACCTCTCCCAGCAGCACCAGGGCTCGTTTTTCCGGCCGGATGCCCCAAATCCTCACCCTGCTCCTCCTCCCAGAGGAGAGCACAGGGCTGTGTAAATTTTGGGGAGGGGAAGATCCAACTCCCTGTGCTCGGATTGGGGTGAACTGGCGGGAAATCTCTAACACTTGCCACAAAGTCTAATGAAATACCAACACACACCAGAAAAAAAAAAGATGAAAATAAAAGAAATCCAAGAGTTTGGTGCTTTTTCAGCACATCCTGGTGGGATCAGCCACCAAACAAGCCGCTGGGGAGAGGCCCACACGGCAAGCCAAAGTTTGGGTTACTCAAAGCAATCGGCTAATTTGGCTTAAAACAGCAGGAAGTACCGGGTGAGTTGGGCTTTCGGTGAGTTTTGGCACTGTGGCAACCATCCTTCTACGGGATTTATCCGAGCGGTTAAGTGGAGACAAGACCCAACCGCCTTTCTGGTCTTGCTGCTCCTCCAACCCACACAGGCACAGCCAGACCGGCGTCGGTGCCACCCCCGAGGTGACGCGGCAGTCGCTCGGCGGTCACCATCCCACCATCAAAATAGGAGGGGAGAGGAAAAGCAACAAGAGGGTTCCTCACCCTTGGGGTTGTGCCCATGAGTGCCGCACCCCTCCAAAGAGCAGGGGCTTTGCCGGCACTGCGGCATCACTCTGTTATTCACCCAGGGCTGCTCCCACCCTGTGAAGCCACCTCTTGGAAATGCCACCCCCGGGCCTCGCCAGCAGCACCCCAATAGACACCCCCAGCACCCGGTAACCCCCCACCCCGGCACAGCCGCTGGCTCACCGACGCAGTCACAGGTAGGGAACTCCGCTTGCGCCCGCTTGGCCGGGGTGTCCAGGAGGCTTTTGGTCGGCGTGTCCAGGTATTTCAGCGGCGACTCCAAAAAGCCGCTCAGGGTCGGCGTCAGCGGCACCTCATCCTTGGTGGGTGTCCCGTCGGCGTCATCCGCGTCCGGGTTTTGGCTTTCCTCAGAGTAAAAGCACGTGGTCGACACCACGGTGATAGCACCAGAAGACTCGATTTTGATCTGTTTGGGGGAGCGGGAGGTGAAGGGGGGCTCTGAAAGTGGACCCTTCCCCGGCGAGAACGAAAAGCTTTTGGGTCCAGCTTGGGGAGTGCTGCTGGAAGCCGGGGCAGCGGCAGCAGCGCTGGTGCTGGTGGGGGGGGGGGGCACTTGCGGGGCTGGCGCTGGCCCCCCCAGCACCTCGGCAGCCCCGGGGGCGAGCGGGGCAGGCGTTTCAGGGGGCTGCAGGTTGAAATTCTCCCCGAATTCAGCTTCAAATTGCCGGATGAGCTCTTCCAGCTTGTCATCCACCACGATGGGGGTCGGGGCGGCTGGAGGAGGGGCGGCCGGTGCTTCCTCCAAGCCGGTTGAGCCCACCGGCGCTGGGCGAATTTGGGGGCCCCCCCCGGGGGCACCCCTTTCCTGAGAGTTGGGAGCCGGGGGGCCGCCGTCAAGGGGGTTCGGCGGCGGTGGGGGGCATGCGGCAGGCTGGGGTAGTGCAAGAGGCTGGAGCGGGAAGGCAGCCGGCGGCGGCGGTTCGGTTTGCATCTCTTCAGTGGGGGGTTCGGCGGGCGCCCGAAACCCCTCCAGGCTGATCTGCCAGAGGGGCAGGAAGAGCGGCTGCGAGTCCTTCTGCTTCGCCTTCTTGATCTGCACTTGCTTACGGAGTGGTTTGGCCGGGGGGGGCTTTTCGGGCGGCGTTTTCTTCTTCTTCTCTTTGGGCTGCTTTTCGAAAGGCTTGGGGGGCACGGCCGGGGCACCGGGAGCCCACCAACCACTCGGCCGATCCGGGGGCGTTGTTGCTGCTGCCGCTGTCGCCGCCAGGCTTTGCTCAAGGAAGAGGCTGCGCTTGTGGTGGAGATGCTGTTGCAGGACCAGCTGCGTCTTCTTGTGTAGGTCGGGCTCCGGCGGTGCCAGTGGCAAACGGGGGCTGCTCGGCGCTTCCTTGCAGGGTGCTCGTTCGGGGGGCTCCATTTTCGGTGTCATTGCTTTGCCAGTCGTCGCTTTGGGTCTCTTGAAAGCTGCTTTGATGTAGTCGTCGGCGTTACCTAGGAGCTGCTCCAGCTCCGCCATGGGGTCTCCGGCTCCCGCCGCCCCCTCGGCCTCCAGCCCCCATGTTGCCGCGAAGCCCCCCTGGGGAGGCGCTGCACCAAAAAATGGCTCCGGTGCTGCCCCTGGCTCCGGGGGATAACGGGGCTCATCCCCTCGCTGCCACGCGGCCGCTGGTGGGGCGAGGGGGCCGGGGCCGAAGGGAGCGGCTGGGGGTGGCGGAGGGGGCGGCGGAGGGGGCTGGCCATCGCCGGCGGGCTGGGGGAGAGCGGCCGAGAGCTGGGTCAGGGCTTCAATGGCTATGGCGGTCTGCAGGCTGATGTTCTTCTCCTTGGCGATGGTCAACGCGCTCTGGGAAAAGGGGAGGCCGTCGGGCGGGCACGGCTCGGCGGCCTCAGGCACCGGCTGGGGGTCGATAGCACCTTCCTGGGGGGGCGGTGGGGGGTTGGTGGCGGCTGCGCGGGGCCGCGGCGATGCGGGCTCTTCGCCCAGAGCCGTCTTGATCTTCTGCTCAAGCCATTCCAGGTAGTCGGGACACTCAGGGCCGTCGCAGTTGCAGTTGGGGGGCTTCACACCATGCTTGGCCAAAGCCAGGGCGGCCTTGAGGGCATGCAGGTCCTCCCCCCGCGGCACGCCGTCCGCCACCCCCAGCCCACCCCGGCTCATTTCCGAGTCGAACTTCTCGTACAGCAGCGACGGTGAACCCGGGGGCGGGAGCTGGTAGGAGGACACGGCTTCAGCCACTGCCGAAAAGGCCACCAGGTTCCTGACGTCTTCCAAGTGGGCTTTACCGGCAGGGGGTGGCTGGCCTGGCGACCAGCCACTCGGCTCCATCAGCGTGGTGCCCCCTGCCTCTGGCCGGTCCCCATTTGCCAGGCTGAGCCCGCTGCCCTCATTCAGCCGCCTTTCTTCGACATAATTAATTGGCCCTTCTTCCATTTGGCTTCTTCTGGGTCCATCAACCAGGTCGCCCGCCGAACCTGTCTGCGAAGAGGGAGAAAGGAGAGACGTGAGCATCCCGCACCATGACCCACAGGCCATCACCCCCCACCCTATTTTCTCCCTTGTTTTTTTTTCTTATTCCCCCTTTCCCCATCTCTTCTTCTGACCCAGGTGATGAAGACGCAGACGAGCTGCACAAAGAAATAATCACCAATGGCAAAACCAGGCGGGTTTTGCCCGGCTGCGTGAGAGCGGCTCGGTTCAAAAGGTGGCCGGTTTCTACTGCGCCGGCCCCGTGCCACCCACGTCCCCACCCCGACACCCGCTTTCGAAATTGCTCACGGGACAGTTTGGGATTTCCATCGCCCACCAAGGGCGAGACGCGCTGGGGTGGGACAGGGAAGGTGTCCTTGGCTCCGATGACATGGTTTGCACAAGCGAAGGAAGCAGCACGGGGAGAAAAGAGGGGGGGCTGTTTTGGCCCCGTGCCCAAAGCCAGGAGCAGCCGTCCCTCGCCGGGGGCCACGGCACGGCAGGAAGCTGCAGAGTTGGCTACGCCGGTGCCAGGGGCGGCGCGGGGGATGCTTTCACCTCGAATAACCCGGCGTCTGTATCAACACGGCTGGCCGGGGCCCCCGGCAACACCGAGCGACGGCACCAGCGTCCAGACAACCAGCCGCGTGCCAAGAAGAGACCAGAACTACTAGAGCCGACCAGGCCGGAGCGAGGTGGCGGCACCCGGGGAGCCCGTCACCCTGGCATCTGGGCTTGCGCACCCAGGTTAAGACCCTGCAAGGGGTTTTGCCAAGGATGGGGGGGTTCTTTCTGTGCTCTGATCTTCCCCCTCTTGGCACAGGCTCCGGCAGCCGGGGGTGCCGAGTGCTGCATTAGCCGATAACTGTCGTGGTGTTTCCTGCAAGCTAAAAATATAACAAAGTTCACTGGAAAAAAATATGAGAAGGCAACTAAAGGCCGTGGGCAGAGCTTCCAGCCTCTGGATGGTGCCAGGACTGGCTTGTGGGAAGGATCCACAGCCCAGACTTTCCAGGAGACCCCTGATATGGCTCTGGGTTCAAGCAAGCTGTCAGTGTGTGGCTGTTGGCAATGGAGCTGCGTTTTAACCCTTCAGCCACCAGCCCCGTGGCTTCAGCACCAGTGTCCCTGGGGGCACAAGCGGGAGCAAAGCCGCACACTTGAGCACGGCTGGTTCCTTCGGCAGGGATGAGCACGCTGCTGACTGCGGCGAAACCCAGGAGGAGCCACTCCCAGCACGATTCTATCCCAAAAATCTCCCCTTCCCCAGGGGTGAAAACTGTCCCAGTGCAAATCACCAGTGGCCCTGCACCAGCACACGGCTCACTCTGGTGCTGCCGCAGCTTTACAGGGGTCCTGCCTTCGGTCCATTTGCAGCATCCCTGGAGCCAAGCAACAGAGCTGTGAGCGATGGGACGGGTCCATCAGGTTTGGGGAGCAAGAGCTTCGGTGACCCAGTTTGTGCTGCGCGCCGGCAAAACAGCAGCCCCAGCAGGGTTGGGACAACATGCCACCTCCACAAACCAAGGAAGAAACAGCCTCACCCATCCTTCCTACACCCTCACCTTCCTCCTCCTCCTCCTCCCTCGACAAAAGAGTTTTTGCCTTTTGGGTGGCAGGGGGGGAAAATGCTCTGAGCCCCCTCCAAGACTTTGCAGGGTTTCACACTCATGCCCTGAAGCATCGCCGGCATCGTGGCGCTGACGCCAGCCTGGAGAAACGATGACAAACCTGTTCTGCCCTGTGTGAGGAGCAGATGTCAGCCCCAAGGGTCTACCCCCAGGGGGCTGGGGGGAACCCGCTGGGTAAGGGCAGGGGAAGCCCCAAAAACCAGTTGCCAGTCCAGAGTGGCACCTCGGGCTGCTCCATCCCATAAACTGGGTTATCAACCCAGGCTGGGGACACGAAAATAGTTGCCCTTGCAAACTTATGCCCCACTGCTCCTAAAGGGTTAATCCAAAAGCTACAATCTTCCCCAAATCAAGAGGGGAAAAAATAAATAAATAAATGTATAAAAGATAATTATTTTTTTCCTGGCTCTCTCATCCAGTTCCTTTTGTTCCCAGCCCTGCAGGCTGGAAGATGGAAAGACCCCCTGCGACTTCTCCCCAAAATCCACTCCCCCTCCCGACTCACTCCAGCACCACCCGCAGAAATCTCCCCCCCAGCACCACCTTAGGCACCTATTTGACCTGTTTTCCCCTGGGAAAAAAAAGGGCTGCCCATCAAAACCTCCTCCAGTTCACCTCGGGGAAGAATAAAACTGGGGAGGGGGGAAGGAAAAGAAAATAAAGAGAAGAGCAAGCGCTTCGGTTCGGGTTAGCTCAGCCACTCAGCTTCTGCACGGTCCCTTCTGCATCCCCCGGGTGCTATCAAAGGGGAGAAAAAAAAATCTCCCTGAGGATGAAAACATTTATTTTTGTAACCTGTTTTTCCTCTTCTTTTTTTTTTTTTATTCATTTTTATTTTTCCCCTGTTTTAAATGCCTTAAGAGAAGGGAAATTTAAAAAAAAAAAAAAAACAAAACAAACCACACACGCCGAGCCCGGCTTGGAGGGTTTCCAGCCTGGGCTGCGCTCCCTGGGAATAGTCCGGAGCTGTTTATAACCCAGCGAGTGCCGGGGGGAGCCCCGGGCGGGGGCACGGTGCCGGATTCGGGTACGGCTCTGGCCGGGCAGCACTTACTGGTGTGGGGCGGGAGGCGAAGACGGAGACAACGACGACGACGACGGTGGTGGGACCGTCCGGGGGAGGAAAGACGAAAACGAGTTGTTGGAGCCTCATCGGCCCCAGCCCTCCCCGCCCCCTGCCAAACCAGCTGGAGGAGCCATTAGCCCCAGCGCCGCGCGCACGTACGGACGGACGGACGGACGGTGGAGGCCCCGCGCTGGCCCCCGCAGCCCCTCGGCCGTGGACGGGCCCCGAAAGGGGCTTTCGACGCTCCATATGGTGGGGGGTGCGGTAGGGAGTGGGGGTCCCCGGCGAGGGGGGACAGCCACAGTGACGCTGGGTACGGCAGGGGACGGCAACACTGATGGTGGTGACCCTACAGATCCCACTGCCCCACAGATCCCACTGCCTTATAGGTCCTGCAGCCCCATAGATCCTGCTGCCTTATAGATCCCACTGCCCCATAGATGCTGTGGCCCTATAGATCCCACTGCCTTACAGAACCCGCAGCCCTGCAGATCCCACTGCCCTACAAATCCCACAACCCTGCAGATCCCACTGCCCTACAAATCCCACAACCCTGCAGATCCCACTGCCCTGCAGACCCTGTGGCCCTACAGATACAGTGATTTATATATCCTGCAGCCCTACAGACCCCACAGCCCTATACACTGACCAACATATCCAGCAACCTGCACGGTCAGCACTCATATATCTAACATATATATAGCCATATATATATCTTATATAACCCCCCACAGCAGGGGGCTTGAATCTTTAAGGGCTCATTCAGGTCCCTTCCAACGCAAACTACTCTGTGATATTCACCAGCCCCATATATCCAGCAGTCTTACACATCCAGCAGTTTTATACATCCAGCAACCCTATGGATCCAGCAACCCTATGGATCCAACAACCCTATAGATCCAACAACCTTATAGATCCAGCAGCCCCACTATCATCCAGCCAGCGACCTGCAGATCCAGTAACCCCATACATCCATCAGCTCGTTAGATCCAGGACTTTATATATTCCACAATCCCATCTACCTAGCAGACCTACATACCCAGCACCCCTATATGGCCAGCAGTCTATACTGTATATCCTGTACACCATTTATCCACATTTCAAATGATTCCTTTCAACCTCCCTGCTGGGCTGTAGCAAAACAGAAAAAAATGCACCCAAAACCAAGAGGGGAGCAGGTTTTACACCCCCATGCCTCCTCCAAACCCACCCCCAAAATTCCCCTGTATAAATATTGGAAGGATTTGATTAAATTCTTTGGCAGGACCCAAACGGCTCCGCTGCAGAGAACAGTGCAACTTGGTTCACCCAAAGCAGCCTGGCAGACACCACTTGGTGTCGTCCCGCGGCTAAAAACTGCTCGATTTGATGAAAAGCACAGAATTTAGAAGCTGGAGGAGACGGGAGGAGGGCTGGGGATGCTGAGTGGCAGCTGTCGGGGGGGGGACAGGACAGATGACAAGACACCCAAGGCTGTGTGCCGGGGCTGCATCGAGGCCACGTCGGGGTGTTTGGGAGGTCAGCGGGTGCCGGTGCCAGCCGGCGGCACGGGCTGGCCAAGAGGCAGTTTGGCTGCCGGCCTCACGCCGCGCCGGTGGAGCTGGGCCAGCCCCGGCGCTCGGCTTGTGGTTTTCCTCCTCTGGCAACAGCCCCGGGGACTCTCCACTGGGATGGTGGCTTGGGGGGCACCATCGGGGGTGGAGGGGGAGCCTTGAGCATCCCTCAGCATGGGAGACCCAATGACAACAAACCGCCCAGCCGGGGTCACCAAAGGGCTTTGCCGGGGAAGGAAACGCTGCCGAAATCACCATGCACAGACCCCCTGCCCCAGGGATTGATGCTCCTGGGGGGCACCGCCTTGACAGACCCCAAGAGATGGAAAATAAAGCCCTTCCTGGTCCCAAACCATCATCAACATCCCTTGGTACCAGCATAGAGGGATGCCACAGAGACACCAAACAGCACCGATGACCTAAACCCACGCTCACCACCACTGAAAATGGAAAATAAAGGAACTCTGGGAAGCTCAAGCACCGAGCCGGACCTGCAATAGGCCCCCGCTGCACCCCCCCAAGCTCCCCCCACCCAGTGGGGATACCCACCGTGCCGGCTCCCGGTCCCGCTGGCTCCCGGCACTCGGCCGCCTCTCCCGCCTTGTTTTCCAAGCTGTTTCCATGGCCCCAGCTGACCCCGGCCGCTGGGTCTGAGCTGCTCGCTCCTGTCCTCATTTAGCCCGGAGAAAAGCCGGAATAGCGCCGATGCCGAGGGAGCTGAGCTGATTTACGCCGCGGGAAGCCCGGCTCAGCTTGACACAAGTCCCAGGAGCACTTTTGGGGACCCCCCTGTAGCCATCTCCTCTCTCCGGATGGTGCTGGGGTAATTTCACCCCCTTTTCCTTCTCGACAGGGTACGACCAGCCAGTTGAACACAATAAAGTCCCACTCCTGGCTCCTGTGCCGGCATCCCGGCAGCACCGGGAGCATCCCAGGGAGATTGGGGGGGGGGAGGGTTTCCAGATAGAAAAAAAGTCATCATATTTCCATCCTTCTCATTTCCTCCAGGAAAAGGGTTTTCACATTTTGGAGGGGCTGCAGCAGGGACACTCAGGATCAGGATGCTCAGGATCGGGATGATCGGAATGCTTGGGGTGGGAATGCTCAGGGCTGGGATGCTCAGGATCAGGATGATCAGGACCAGGGTGACTCAGGTGGGAATGCTCAGGGAAGGGACATTCAGGGAAGGGATGCTCAGGGTCAGAATGCTCAGAGTGGGGACACTCAGGATTGGGATGTTCAGGGTTGGGATGATCAGGATCATGATGCTCATGGTTGGGATGCTCAGAGCAGGG
This sequence comes from Megaceryle maxima, assembly GCA_024605025.1. Lineage (NCBI taxonomy): Eukaryota > Metazoa > Chordata > Aves > Coraciiformes > Cerylidae > Megaceryle > Megaceryle maxima. Next base: position 6,117 of record JANHGN010141738.1, on the reverse strand, counting down.
ATGCTTCGGGAGCAATGCTGGGAGCAGGGACATGAGGAGCAGGGATGCTCAGGATGAGGATGCTGGGAGCAGAGATGTTTGGGTGAAGATGCTCAGGATCAGGACGCTCGAAGTCGCGATGCTCAGGGAAGGGATGCTGGGAGCAGGGATACGCAGGATCAAGACATTCAGGGCAGAGATGTTTGGAGCAGGGATGCTCAGGTGATGATGCTCAGGCTTGGGATGCTGGAAGCAGGGCTGTTTGGAGTGGGGATGTTCAGAGCAAGGTCACCCGGATCAGGGCTGCCTGGAGCAAGGATGCTCAGCACCAGGGACAGGCGATCGACACCCCAGCAGCTGCTCCCACCAGAGTGGGTTTCGGGAAGCCGCTGCGGTGGCCAAGCCCCGGTGCACGCTGCCGTTACGGCAGCTGTGGGTGTGCCTTCCCACCACGGCGCGGAGCCCAGCTGGGAGCCGCCAGTTGGCACGGGCAAGGCTTGGCACGGCACGGAGCCGCGTCAGGCTGCCGGCTCCGGCCGGGCAAGGACGAAGCTGAGCTCTTGAAAGGGAAAAGGAGGAAAGCACAAAAACAAAAACAAAAAAAAACCCAAACCACAACTGCGGCGCTATTTTTGTTTCTTGGAGCATTTTTTTTCCTCAAACACAGCTGGCTCCTCTCATGCCGGCGCTCGGCTACCAGACTGGTGCCGGGGCCAGCTGGGCAAAGCCAAATCTCTGGCTAGTGGGTGGCTGCTCTGTCCCTGGGGAAGGGGAAGGAAGGGAAGAGGAAGGAAGAGAATGGGAAGAGGAAGGGGAAGAAGGGGAACAAGGAAATAAGGAAGGAGAAAGGGAAGGAGAACAAGGGGAAATGAGGAAGGGGAAGAAGGGGGTGGCGAAGGACGGAGAGAGATGGGGAGAAAGATGAAGGAGAAGAGAAAGGGGATGGGGAAGGAGGGGAAGAGGAAGCTGGGGAGGAAGGGAAACAAGGGGAAGCAGATGGAAAGGAAGGGTTCAGGGTTGGAGAGGAAGGGATCGGGAAGAAAAAAGGACTCATCTGGGAAGGAAGAAGGAAGGGGAAAGTGCATGGGCTGCAGGAGAAAGGCCTGGGGCCTCACCTCTTGCCCAGCCCAGCAGTGTTTGCCATCCCACGCCAGCCACTCCCATGGGGCTGGGCCCGAATTCACAGCCTCACTGCCAGCATCCCTTGTGGGACCAGGCTCAGTGTCCTCTCAGCCCCTCCAGCCCTGCCACCACCCCCCTGTGGGGACATCTCCACCCCGCCAATCAGATTGCTCTGCAGATCGCAGGGGAAAAGCTGGGTTTTGGGGAGCGAGAAGGAAAGCCACCCTGCACCTGCACACTAACCAAATTGCACCCCAATTTTCAAGCTTTGTCCCCCCACCCTCCTGGCCTCTGGGTGCAAGTCAGGGATGTGCCAACCAGCACCCATGGCTGCTTGGCTCCCCTCCAGACCATCCCTGTCCTGCCATACCTGGGGGATGCTGCCGTGTCCCCCCAGTCCCCGGGATGCAGGGGTTCCTCACACCACCGCTGTGCTGCACAGCGCGACCTTTCAGCACAGGAGGAGGAGGAGGAGAACCGTGCACGACGACGCCCTCCTGCCCGACAAGCGCGGACAAGTTGGCTGCGCGATGGCCGTCGGGCAAGAGCCGGGAGATGAGTGGGAGCCCAGCCCTGCCCCGTCTGGGAGCAGGGAACATGCCGGTTCTGCCAAACCCGGAGCTGGTTTCACCGCCACGACCCATCCCTGTGGGGAAAAGCATCTCACAGCGGGTGGGAGACAGGACCCTGCTCGGAAGACACACGGGGTGGAAAACAAGCGCTAGCAACACGGACATTGGCTCGGTACCAGCAAAGCCATTTTGCAGCACCCTGTATATAAAGAAAAAAAATAACTTTTTTCTCCCCCAAAATTTAAAGCTTCCCTCTCATTCCAGCTGCCTCGTCGGGGGCCGGTGCCACTGAGTCAGCACCGGCACTGCTGAGTCACCGCAGCCACCTCAGCCCCGACGCCAACCAGCAATGAGCTCAGCCGCGGGGGCTTCGGCACGTCCACGCTCACCGGCACTGCCAAGCCCCAGGGAGCCACATGGCGAAGCTTTTGCCAGCACTTCTACCTACATTTTGGGGTATCACCCGCTTTTCCCCACCCCAAAAACTCAACCACCCCCAAAACTGTGTCAATTTGGCATCGTCTTGAACCCAAGGCTACCGAAACGTGGCCGCCAGCTGAGCGAGAAGCCGGCAGCGCTGAGATCTCTCCCGCCCTCCAACCAGTGCCGCGGTTCTCTCCAAACACACCGCATCATGGACCACCCGTGAGCCAGGACAGCAGCTGCGGTCGCCATTCTCATCCCCCTCATCTCACTGGCCGAAAAAGGAATGGAAACAATAAAAAAAAAAAAAAAAAAAAAAAAAAAAAAAAAGGAAAAAAAAGGGAAATAAAGAAAACCTAATTTTGCTTTTAGTTTTTTCCTCCCGCTGGGGTCATCATCAGCACTGAGAGGGATGAGCCGACGCCGCCTCCGGCTTCCCCTGCCCGCTGACGGGGTTGATGACTCATGGGGAAGGAGAAGAGGGGAGGGGGGGAGCAGCGCGTGCACGGACGGGGCCATCGTGTTTGTAAACCTAAAAAAAGCCATGTGCGGGCAGGCAGCGTGCGCAGGCCGGCGGCACCGGCAGCCCAGGGGACGGGCAGCGGCCACCTTCGCGGCATCGGCATCCCAGACGGAGAAGGGGCGAAGAAAAGAAGGGAGAAGTCGTCCCCGCTGCAAGGGCTTGTGTTGCGACGGCTTTTAATTGGCGCAGATTCGCACGCGAGGGCTTTAATTGCAACGGCTTTAATTGGTGCGGCTTTAAGCACAAGGGCTTTAAATGCAACGGCGTTAAGCGCAGCGGCGTCGGACGCGATGGCGAGAAGAGCGACGGCGAGAAGTGGAACTGTGATAAGCGCGACGGCTTTAAGTGCAATGGCTTTAATTGCAACACCAACTAAGGTTTCAAAGAGGCTCAGGGTCTTTCAAGCCCCTCACCCTGCAGCTGCTCGATCCCCTCCTGCACCACATCGCCCTCCAGTCCAGCGTCTGCAACTGGCCACAGCTCCCAGGATGCTCCTCCACCCATTTCAGCCAAGCTGGGAAGCCCAGGGGGGGATGTGGTGACCGGGGCTGTGCCACCAGCACTCCGGTGACGAACCCTCCAGCCATTACACAGCATCCCCCAGCCTCCGCACTGACGACTGCAGCAGTTACCACTTGCTCCAATTTTTTTTTTTTCTTTTTTCTTTTTGAAAGCATTTTCAGAGCTTGGGGTGGTTCAGGGTTGGGCTGGGTTGGGTTCCCCCCCCCTTATTTGGCTGTGATGGTAACTGCGGGCTCAGGAGCCCACAGTCCCCAGCTCCCCCATTCGACAGCAAAATCTCATTTTAATCAAAAGATGCAGCGACTGGATGTGCAGAAGCACTCCTCTCTCTCTTTTTTTTTTTTTTTCCTTTCTCCTTCCCCTTAAGAACTGCCATTTTAGCTGTAGCAAACAAACACACTGCATTGTCCCCGCGACACAACTCCCTCCGACCAGCTGGCAGGACCCTGTCTGCAAATGCCTGCTGCCTGCGCGCTGCCAGCCCCGTCCCGCCACCGCCCAGCGCCCCGGCTCCTGGGGAAACAGGGATTTCAACCCCGGGAAAGAAGAGAAAATTGGGGTTGAGCTTGGTCTGTGGGGCTGGCAGCGGCGTGGTGGGCAGATGTGGAGTAGGGGACAGAGCTGATCGCAGCTGTTTCACCTCCAGCCTCTTCCCATTTCGTTTCATCTCCCCTTGGATGCCGGCCCGGGGAGCAGGGTGAAGGAAAAAAAAAAAAAAGCTCTTTCATCCTCAAAACTGGTCTGGCACCCGCTTGTGCTGAGCTCAAAGCTGCGAGATTAAAGAGCTGGCAGAGGAGAGGAGGGGGGGGGGGAAGTCCCCCGGAGTTTGGGGTGCATGGTTCTCATCCCAGCCCGCACCCCGTGTCGCAGTGGGGACAGCGAGGGGACGAGGACGGTGGTCTTGGCACTGGCCCCTTCGCTGCAGTCCCATTAAAAAGGCTCCCTGAGCACACGTGGAGCTGGGGGTGCGGCAGGGACCCCGGCACACGTGGGCAGGGAACAGGGACCCCACTGCCATAGCAACGGGGACCGGGGATGCTACCACACACAGGCAGGGGACCAAGGACCCCAATGTCACAGGGACAAGGACAAGGGAGACCAGCACATGCAGGCAGGAGACTGGGGATGCCAGTGGCAGGGGGATGGGGCCTATGGACCCCCGCACATGCATGGAGGGGAGCGGGGACCCCAACGCTGCAGAAACAAGGCACAGGAACCCCAGCGTGCACAGGCAGGGCACAAGGGACACCACTGCCAGAGGGATGGGGACACTGGTGCACACGAGCAGGGGACCAAGGACCCTGATGCAGCAGGGATGGGAACCGTGGAACTCTGTCACACAGGCAGGGGGGTCAGGAAACCCGATGCTATGGGGACAGTGCCACAGAGGGCTGAGGACCCCGATGACCACATGGATTGTGACCAGAGATCCCAGCACACACCGGCAGGGAACCAGGGACCCTGATGCTGTGAGGATGGGGACCAGGGACACTGACACAGGCAGGCAGGAATCCAAGTATCCCCATGGCATGGGGACAGGGACCAGGGACCTCAACACATGCAGGCAGGGGACTGCAGACCTTGATGCCATGGGGACAAGCACTAGGGATGCCAGCCACACATGGGCAGGGACCCAGGGACTCTGATGCTGTGGGGACAGGGACCATGGACCCCAACACAGGCACTCTTAGTGTGCCAGTGCTGGGGACACCCTGGGAAAGGCTTTTTACGACAAAGACTCACAGCACAATCACATGTCCCAGCGGCACCGTGCCACTGCTTCACCATCCCCATCCCCAGTGGGGCCAGCAAAGCCCCACCAGGAAAGGCCAAATATTTGTAGGGGGGACATTTTGCTTTCCCAAGGCCCCATCAGCTCCTCCTCGGAGCCACCTGTCCCCTTAATTACCTGTGATAAAGAGTCCAGGTCTGTAATCCGAAAAACAAACCTCATCACAGCTAATTAGGTGCCAAAGGCCACGAGCAGCAGTGCTTGTTTATGGGGCCACCATAACAACCTGTGAGGACTCTGCTCTGGCACTGCCCATCCTTCCCCAGCATGATGCAACCTCGGGGCCACACCAGCACTCTCTGCATCCCAGCACCCCTGGTACCCAGCACCCTGGTACCAGCACTCTCTGCATCCCAGCACCCCTAGTACCCAGCACCCTGGTACCAGCACTCACTGCATCCAAGCACCCCTGGTACCAGCACTCTCTGCACCATAGCACCCCTGGTACCCAGCACCCTGGTACCAGCACTCACCACATCCCAGCACTCCACGGTACCCAGCACCCTGGCACTGGCACTCACCGCATCGCAGCACTCCACGGTACCCAGCATCCCAGCACCAGTGCTCGCCACATCCCCAGCACCCCACAGTACCCAATGCTCCGACACCTGTGATGGGGCCTGCGTTTCTTTGGCAAAGCATCCGCGGCTCCGGAGGCGGCTCCGGCGTTGGCGGGCAGGCGGGAGCGCACGCGCCGCAGCACATCCCGGGTGCGAGATCTGAACCATCCCCGTCCCTCGAAAACACGTGGTGCCGAAGCCGTTCACCACCGACTCCAAACTTCGGGGCGGCCGCAGTTTCCGGCCACGCTTTCCCTGACCTCGGGGATGTCCCCAAGTGCCACCAGCACCTGCAGCCGGTCGGATGCTGCCCTGACACGAAACCACGCTGATCTTGGCACCGGGATAACCCAAATCGCCACCTTGACTGGTGAATGAGACCCCTCCATGGGGGACAAGCTGCTGCCTTTTCTCACCATCTCCATCCTACCCCATTACAGCGGCGTGACGGAAAGTGTGGGGGGAGGCTGACACCGCCAGACCCCATGTCCTCGTCATGGTGAGGGATGACAGCTGCCAGCCGCCCGGTTACGTCACAGTGACGTCACACCAGGGGAGCCTCATTGCCCTTGTTAGCATCACCCGCCGTACGTCTGAGCTCAGCACATTTAGGGGATGGAGTGA
>JANHGN010140907.1:0-15758 GCA_024605025.1 Megaceryle maxima | reverse complement strand
ACCATATATATATATATATTCCTAAGTTTCCTCAAAGTAGCACTTAGTATACTCCAGATCTCACCCAAAGATGTCCCTATTGGGGTGGGGCGGTGGGGAAGACAGAGTCTTTGTCAACTGCTCCCAAGAGTCAGAGGTATTCTGAGATTAAACCTTCCCTGACTTGTTCACAATGATGTCTTCCCTGATGTTCCCCTTTCTCCAGACATTTTTATATTATTTGTTATCTTCAAGGTGGAGATTGAGTGAGTCTGGTCATACAGCTGAATTCAGGCCCTCTGGGCCTGGCCATCCAGTCAGTTTTTCACCCATCAAAGAATAAGCCCATCCAAATCATGAGCAGTCAGTTTCTCCAGGAGAATGCTGTAGGAAATGGTGTCAAAGGCTTTACTAATATCCAGGTAGACACATCCACAGCCTTTCCCTCAGCCACTAAGCAGCTCACCCTTTCATAGAAGGAGATCAGGTTAGTCACGCAGGACGGGACTTTCATAAACCCATGGGCTGACTGGGCCTGAATCCTCAGTTGTCCTGTATGTGTCTCCTGATTGCACTCAGGAAGATCTGCTCCCTCATGTTCTGTGTCACTGAGGTCAGACTGACAGGACTGTAGTTCCCCAAATCCTCCTTCTAGCCCTTCATGTGGGTGAGTGTCACATTTTCTAAACTCCAGTCCTCTGGGACCTCCCCAGTTGGCCAGGACTGCTGGTAAAGGATGGTAAGGGGCTTGGTGAGAACTTCTGCCAGCTCCCTTCTTCCAGCACTTCTGCTAGAACCCCTTGGGGGATACCATCTGGCCCCATTGACTTGTGTGTCTCCAAGTGGAGCAGCAGGTCACACACAACTTCCCCTGGGATTATGGGGCCTTCATTCTGCCCCCTCTCCCTGTCTTCCAGCTCAGGGGGATGAGTACCTGGAGAAAAACTGGTCCTACTATTGAAGACTGAGGTGAAGAAGGCATTAAATACCTCAGCCTTTTCCTTATCCTTGGTCACACTGTCTCCTCCTGCATCCAATAAAGGATGGAGATTTTCCTTGGTCCTCCTCTTGATGATGATGTATTTATAGATACATTTTCTAATGTCTTTTATACCAGTAGACAATTTATGTTCTAGTTGGGCTTGGGCCCTTCTAATTTTCTCCCTGCATAACATCACGATGTCCTTGTACAGCTCTTTCACCTGACAAGGAACTGCCACAAGCTGTACACCCTCATGGGACAGCTGAGGGTCCCTTGTTCATCTTGACTGGTGAGAGATGTTTCTGGAGGCCAGACTTTGCAGTAGTTTTAAGCTATTTGTTTTCCTTCAGCTTGGAATGGTGTGGCATCTTTTGTTTTCTATCTGAAGGATCCTGCCAATAACCAAAACAAACCTTTTTTCCAGAGCAGGTGCTGTCAGTAAATGACATTGAAGAGTAAACATGAGCTCCAGCCTGACATGGGTTGCCCTGATGTATTTTGATTGTCCTCACCTTGCCTTTAGCTCTGGTGAGGTTTGCAGAGGAAGCCCACTGGAGACATAATGCTGAAGTTAGTGCATTTAAGTGCAGCATCACCCAGCGTGCTTGCATGTGGGGATGCAGGGAGAAACCACTACAGCCTGTGGTCTGACCTAATCAAACTGAGGACTAATTGACCTTAACACTGGTTTATTCAGTCAGCATTATTGTAAAAAGAATTTATTAAAGATCAGGGTAATTGCACTCTTGTCCTTGGAAATAACTAGCTAAGATAAAGCCACACATGACACAATCACAATTACTTACTTTTTTTTTTGGTCAAAGGAGGATTAGCACTACTTTCATGTATGCAGACCAGTTTTGTTACAGTCTTGAAATCTGGAAAACTATAGTTAATATTAAATAACTAGCAAGGCTGTTAACATTATTATCATTGTTCCTGTTGTTTAATATTTGTGTTAACTTATAAGCAACAGCCATTGTGCTCGGAGTTGTACAGTGATGGTCCAGAAAGATGGTATTTACTTCGAAACACAACTGTATGAGGATGAAAGGGGAAATAAAAAAACAAGCAGGAGGAAAGCATGAACAGCATGTATAATCTTGCTAGCATGTAATACATTAGAAAAGGAACCTATTAAACATAGTGAAATGGAAGCTAACCTGTTAAAATGGAAATTATGTAGGAACTCTTACACTGGGATACAGAAGGGATTAGACATTAGGTTTTGATAACCTTAATTCAGGAAGAATAAGAGCCCTGCAGACCGGGGGCTTTCACAGAAGTTGAGGGAAGCTTTTATGGCATATAATCTTGCTCAGTGTGGAGGACGACAACTGACTATGTTTAGCTGCCTGATAGCTGTTTGAGTCATCAGTCTGTGAGCTTTGGTCTCCCACCCAGTTGCATACTGATGGGAGGAAAGCACAGCTTATACTTCAGCCGCTCCTTCAAGATGGTTGACGGCGCTGGTGGGAAAATGCTCCCATTTCAAACACCAGCACTTCTGACCAACTGATGAGTCCATATTCCCCTCTCCTATCCCTGGCTAGTAAGCTGATGGACTTTTAGTGCTTCATCATCTCTGTGTGTAGCCTGTATGCTGTGATTGTGCTGATGGCTGTATGACAAACTCTACAGCAAATAGCTCGGCACCTCCAGAAGGGGATGGGTCCTTATCTACATGTGCAAAAACAGATGTTGGAATGGTGGTCATGAGTGCAGTGATCAAGTGATATGTCTCTTCTGCATGGGCAGGAGTGTATTTTGATTATGATCATAGTAATTATGACATTTTATAAGTCATAACATATATATGCTCTTTGGATGTCTTTATACCTTCCTAACAGCAACATTTTATTTGCACTTTCTGGTGTATTTTGATTTGAGTGTCATAAAACTAGAAAAACACAAGTGTGGATGAAACTAATAAAGCTCTACAAAGTTAGTATCCTTGAAGTTTAATGTGGAAAGATCTTCCTGCTGTTTTTAAGTATTCCTTGTATTTAGATTCATGTGTACATATCTTTGCAGTACTTCACCTTCCAGAAAACAAACAAACAAACAAAAAAGAGTTCTAATGATTCACATTCAGTTGTTATAATAAGTAAGAACAAGCTTGGGAGTCAGCAACTTATAGCACAGTAAATAAAGGGAAACTTTCCCCTTAAGTGTCAGGTTGTTCCTTGCTGTTAACAGAGATAACCTTGGATTCTGGGTTCAACTGCTTTTCTGCTTCCATTTCAGTACTCCCATGCAGGATACTGAAGGAGCCTGGGGCCAGATCTGTAAAAAATAACACTGACAATATCGTTTGCATAATATAGGGATATAAATAAATATCTAAAAGGTCCTGGTACCACCAAACATACCAGTGCTAAAGGAAGTCTTGATGGGAGTGGGGAGGATTCTACTGAGACCTTACAATGTCTGTGGAGATACAGACCCTTTTGTCACCCATGTAGCTATTACACCTCTGCTTGGCAGGAAAGAGGAAGGAGCACTGAGCTGGGAAGAACAGAGAGGGTGGATTCCACATCTGTCTCCAGTGCTGGATCAGAGAATCTGTGCAGCTGACAGTCATCCTGCACTTGGGATGCTGACAGAGGGGAAGAGAATGGGAGAGAAAGAGGGAGACAGGCAGACTTTGGCAGAGCATGAGACAAGCAGTGTAAGCATTCTAGACTGTTGATGCTTGGTAATTATTTTGCTGCACACAGTTAAAATCAAAACACATCTGTCATATCCATGTACTGACCAGCACTGTTGTAAAAGCTTTTAAATGCTTTTTTTTTTCCCTCTGACTTTTCATTTATGGGGAGGGCCAGAAAGAAGTAATCCCCCAGATATATGATTAATGTTGTTCATCTGGCTTTATGGCTGGGAAAGCACAATTACCATATATTTGTGCACATAACTAAGGTCTCAACTCAAGACACTATAAAAAGCAAGCTCTCTGCTTGCTCACAACACTGTGTATGATGCACTAAATCAGAGCCAAGGGCACTTTTGGACATAAAGCTTATGGACTTCTTTGATTACCTTTAGGAGCTCCATGGCTGATTCAGGGTTCTTAACATTTTCTATAGATATTGCAACACACAGGTTATTATCACACAAGCAGTTCCACAGCACTCTGCTTCTATTGTCTTGCTCTTAAATGTCTATGTTTTTTTGCATATCTTGTTCACTTATACATTCATACATACTTCCTGTCATGATGCACATTCTTGCCCTCTAAATTCAAACCCAAATTCTGCAGGAACTGCTGCCTGTAAACAAATGAGAGAGCACCACATAATAATAACATTACAACTCATGTTGCATCAAATAAAGCTAGCTGAAAATTTTCTAAAGTGACTTGTTTGAACTGGAAAATAATGATGTTACAGAATTAAAATATCCTGCAGATAAATGTTTTATCCAAATTCTCAGTAGATAATTATTGTCAAGTCTTATTATCAGAAAGCTTAAATGTTTCATTTCAAAAAGGTCGAAGCATTTTTTTTATTCTATGCTGTATTTTGACTATATAACATAATAAGGCTATCAGATTATCAGGTCTGACTACTGAAATGAGATGCTGTGTATAGTAGAAAGCAAACATTTCTGCATATTTTGTTTGCAAGACACTGAGATTTTTATCTGAACTTAAGACAATGTAAATTTTGAAATTCAGTATCTTGGATGGTAATTCCTTTTCCAGCGTGATGTAACCATTGAAGAATAAGAACGAAACAGCAGAGCCATCAGAGGAAAAAAAGGAGAAAATATAGCGGCTGGTGATTAGAAGCACAATTGACTGAGAAGAAACAAGCAGCTTTCCTGAAGCATTGTGACCCTAATCATAGGATAAACTTTGTGATGGTGATTTTATTAAATGTAAATTCTGATTTATTACCTGGGCTGGAAGGCATTACTGTGAGATTCTTGATGCGAGTTAATGAATTTCTGTGTGACTTTACTTTTTATCCTCTTAATGCATTGAATATTTCTATTTTAAGCCCCACACATTTTCATCAAGGAACTATTTTAACCTCCCATTGACTTTGCTTTCACTGAACTGTCTTTCTGAAGTGCAAACATGGTCTCATTGCTGTAACAAGTACCTGCTTGAGCCTGTCCACAGCACAAGAATCCAGCACTCATGCACTGATCTCTGTGCACTGGAGTAATACTTCAGTGTGTGTGATGGGTCTCAGTGTGGAGCCTACATGGATGGGAAGGCATGAGAGTGTCAATTTATATGGCCCTCCATTATGCATAAAACACCATTATGAAGTTGGGCTGCTTGCCTTCCTTCCTCTCTTAGATCCCAGAGGTGGGGATGGGGAAGAGAAGCAGAAGGCTTGTTCTTCCTGCTACAGTCTGACAAAGATACTGTTTGGCAATGGGCAAGCAATCTAAGTGTGTCATACTCCCAGCACATCTGCATGATGCCTTGTTCGCATGGTATGCTTTGCATTCAGTTAAATATAGAATTATGAAGACAGTACCATCAGAGACTGTTGCAGACACATATCAGAAATCTCACTAACAAACCCTTGCTCACAACGTTTTCCAAACAAGGCATCTGGGAGTCTTGTTTCTGAAAGCAGAGGGTCTGATGAGCACCTTTACTATCTAGATGGGGGTGCAAGAGGCAAACCTTCTCTTTTTCTACAGATGAGTCTGTCATTTATCCACTTATCCAGCCAGTGAACCATAGAGGTCTGATAATCGCTCATTCAGTGCAAAATTCCCTGCTGAATTGAGAGTTACTCTATACTCTGAAGTGTCTTATATCATACTTCCATTTCTGACACAATTTCTCCCACTCTGGATTTAGTATGAAGAACCAGAGAAATTATCTCCATTTTCCATAACATTGCAACTAGAATTCTAAGAATATATTTCAATTGTACTCAAAATCAGAATATTCAGTGATTAAGATCTGGGGCTAATTGGGTTATTTAATCATCAGTGTAAAACATCTAATTCCAGTTCCAACTCACAGGATTGTGTAACTATTTTTAGAGAAAACAAATGAAAGAAATATCAGTTGTCTTGCTAGAGTTCTGTAAAATTGTCACTGAATGAAGAGCACATTTGGGATTTACCTCTGTATCACTTCTGTCTCATTACAGAGGAAAAAAAATGTCTTTGCAGTACATAGTGCTTTCAGGAAAGACATAACAAATTCCTTGGCTTTTAACCCTTAATAAAATTTGTTGCCCTTATTCCTATTATGGACATGCCTAAAGGCCCTAGCAGAGATGCTGTTGCCATTGCAAAAATTTCTGACAAAAATTTTTGGTGAAAGACCTCTCTGCCCTAGAAAGCTGAATGTAAGTGGATAAAGCAGGCAGAGCTAGGAAAAGAAGAACAATTCAGATCCGATTTTACAGGTAATTTAACTATAACTGTAATCATTTAACACTGAATTTCTTGTGTCAAGGTGGAATTTGTATCCAGTTTTCCTGAATCCAAACCTGATAACACTGTGAAGCTACTCCCTCACCTGGCCCCTTGAACCTCGGCTGATTTCAGAACATCATTGGTTTACTGTGAATTCATTTCAAACCCTAGATATCAGCATGTCATAGCAATCTGGAGTTAAGGAGAAGTGAATTTTAGGCACTAAAAGCAATGACTCAGTCTCTTCCACATTACAGACTGTTCAACCATACCCAAATTACCTCTGGATCCAGGACAATATGATCATAGAAGCCTAAGACTGTTCCATGGCACTGAGTCACACAGATGCAGCTATACTGCCAGAACCCAGGAACACAGTAAATGGGACAAAATTGTTTGGCATTAAAAATGCTTTTGGTGGCAGCTGTGATCAGATTGGTCTCACTTCTGCTCTGATGAGGAGACTCACTGAATCCCAGGCTTTCTACACCTATTGGCTTCTCTTGTCACCTTGTCAATCATAGAAATAATGTTTTAAAAGTAATTCACTGTACCTTATTTCTCTTTAGTTTCCTTTCAAAGAAAAGGTGTGGGATGTTAATAAGGTCACTAAGATGAAAACATTATCATTGTGATAAAGGCATTAGGCTCATGCCTATCAGAAGGTCAAGACATGGGGCTGTGAGATGCAGCTGAGGCCAGCGAATAGCACCTTTCTAGGTCGTAACTAGGACCTAGGGGCTCAGACCCCCTCCTATACAGCTAGAACAAAATTATGCCACTTGTCTCTAAATACTAGAGATGGGAAGAAAAGGCACAGAGAGGAAGAACTCAGAGGCTCTGCTGAGGAGCAATAATTGTGAGCATCACATCATGCAATCTAACTTGCATGGCACACACTTCTCTCCTCAGTCTCTGCCAATACAGACCAAGTTGTACCAGTGCTGAATGGGAAGCATGAGGCCACAGCTCCCTCCTTTAATAAATAAACACATCTATGCAATGTCACAACAAATTAGGAACTACTTATTTCTGTTCATTGAGCCAGATGGAATCAATAACCAGCAGGGAGCTGGCACTGGATTCATTAAGGCAGCTCTCAAGACCTCAGAAACATAAATGAGAAGAGACCCACTAGCTGGATTTCCTTGTAGACAGGAAACTGGGCTAAAATAATTCTCAACTCAAATAAAAATAATGGATAATACTCAATTTACATTGCACCCTTTTATCCTATAAAACATCTGAGCTTTTTCCTAAATAATACATGAAAGGCTGCTCAATGTCCAGTACTTGATAATTGTACTGTGCAAACTTGTGAAAAGAAACATAAATAAACCCAGGGAAACAGTCCTTAGTCTTTCATGCTTATCTTTGCCTGTCAGTCCATGTAAATAGATTTGCTTTTGAATAAAACATGCATGTTCCATTTTGCCAACTGCACATTAGAAATTCAGACCTCTGCAAAGCAGGTGTATTTTCCTTTCTTTTTATTTGCTAACATATAACACTAAAGCTTAATATTTATTAGAAATGGTCAATCAATCTTCTGAGTCTGCAGTTCTATGGATATATCACATATTAACAGGGCTGGTAATAAAAGTCAATCAAGGTACCAGATATGAAATATGACAGTATTATGAAATGATAAAGAATAGGTAGAACTTCTTACTTTATTACTATTATTACAAACTTTTTTACTGAGGAAGCCACAAACAAATTGAAGAATCTGTTGTGCTGGGTACTGTTCAGGCTCTTAACTGGGGAATAAATCTTATTCCACGTATTTTTCAATCCATGGCCTTGCAAGCATGCATTTGCTGACCTTATTCCTAGAGCAGCTCCACTGACAGCAGTGCTGTCACAGTGATAAAGTTGTGCTCGGGTGTGCTGTAGAACTGGAGCTTTAAAAGATAAAATAGGAGATCTTGCAGCCTACAGTAATCTGTGTTTCCAGTAATATTTTACAGCTGGGAAACCAAGGCAGAGATCATTTTGGGTCCTCACGGCCGGAGGTCATTATTAGCCCTGGCAGTAATTAGTGGACATTGTTTGTAATTTTTACCAGAGAGACCAAAAATTTAAATGGGCTTTGCAGACAGAATCCTCCTTCAGTTATCATGTAAATTTAAAAATTATTATAAAATTAATTATGTTGTATATTACTGTCTCATTAAGTTTTAGTCATAAAACAAGATTAAGAAGGTTGTTCAGCAGAAACATGAGTACTTTTCTGGAAAGGTAATAATCCATCTGTCCTTGAAATTTTGTTCTCAATAACAATCACTTGATATTAGTATTCCCACACACAGAGACTCTGAGATAATTAAATAAGAATTTAAATATATTAATTGTATCTATGAAGTGTCACTCACTTTCCAAATTGTCCAAGGCATTTTTTCTGCAGTTTTATCACAGAAGTGCAGTTTAAACTACATTAAAGGAACCCAGCAAATGATAAATTTTGGTTTAAGCATGTAAATTACAGCTTTACAGATGTTAAAAATTAACCAGGGAAGGCAATGCAGAGAAATGGATGGAGTATTTTAAGCAGTTGAGAAACAGGAGCTCTGGTCCCAGCTTTTTGCCACTGACTCATTTAATCTTCCTGTAGTGCCTGAGTGAACAGCTAGTGAACTTTAGATGCTGTTTCCTGAAGCTTCCACATCCCTGTGGTTTGAACCATGAAGAAACAAACATCAGTGTCTAGGAAAACCCGGAACCATGTTCAAATGCCTGTATTATTTTTCTTTCTTCCATAATGACATCTGATAACTAAGGACCTGGCTACTAGGTCCAGCATAGCTTGTCCCAAAAGTAAGAACACTTCAGTAGGAAAGGCACAGTGTCACCACTGTGACACTGAAATGTCACAATGAAGATTATGCCCATGCACGGGGAAGGAAGAATGGTTCGTCTGAGGTAAAATGAAAAGCATTGTTTAGACATAGGTCTGCTGATTCACATTGCTAGAAACCATCCACCAAACTCAGTAAAAAAGGTTCCTGAAGAGGCACATGCTAAAAGGATAATCAAGACACTTGACATGACAAATGTCATGTGGCATATGCAGGTCAGGGGAGGATATCTTCCCTGTTAGCTGGTTTCTTTAGGAATTCCCATGTCTTGCAGTGGAAAGGTGCTGGCCCCTCACATTACTCTTTGCCCATTAATTGCAGCCATTATGGCACACAGAATCACACAGTTGTCACTGTTGGAAAAGACCTCTAAGATCACTGCCTCCAACTTCAGATTGTGCTAAAGAGAAAAAAAATCCAGAAGGGATGAATACTGATCCTCTGTGACAGTTTTCACAGCCACACCTCCTGAGTAAACCAAAGAGTACCAAGCTGAGGTCAGCTGTAGCCCTTCTTCACAACCCAATGCATTCTTTGTTAATAGAAGAAATGTTAACACTCCTAAGACCCTTATCCAGCATCTCTCTTTACAGCAGGACTACATAAACAAGCTGACTTCAATTCTAAAACCTGAATGGTATCAACTGATAAACTGTTTCTCAATCTCTCCCATGAGCGCAATCACCCGAGCTAAGTCACAGAGGAAAGTCAGGTGACAGTATTAACTTACTGATGTCTACCATCTGTTTAAAGTCAATTCTGCAAGAGTAAGCTGAGTCGTGTACTCATTATGTGGTCAGCAGCATGTATTTCATTAGGAAGAAGGGCTCTGTTTGGGTCTTTCCCTCTGTGGGAAAAAAATTTTTAACCTAATGATTTGGTATATATATCACAAGAGTCTACATTTCTTTTCTTTTGGTAGATTCTTCCAGTCTCTCATCAGCTAATCTCCAGAGGCCAACAGATTTTAATTTTGAAATCCTTACAAGCAAATAACTGCTGTCTTCAAAATGAATTTATGACTGTCCTGACATCATAGTGACAAGCACTGTCACCCCTTGGAAGGACAAATGAAGTCATTCTTTTATCAATTTGTGTTTGCATCTTGTGATTAGAATGACTGAAATTATTTCCATTTAAAAGCATGGAGGAGAGATGAAAATGGCACCAGGCATATAGATAGAATGGCAGTTGGACAGAGGATTGTTCATTCCAGATGAAGATGAGTCTTAATTTGGCTAAGAGGTTCATGGTTCCTTGCAGCATTCTGATGCATCCAACTGGAAATTCTGTGGCAGCTACAGATGACTCCAGAAGTGGGAGGGTTTGAATTAAATGAAAAGTGAAAATGAATAATCCAGTCAGATCAGTGCCTCTAGTGTTATTTAATTTCATATTTAAATTTGGTTTATCCCAAACTATCCTTTGTTTTCATGGCCCTACGTAAGCTACATGTAAAGTCCTGACTATGCAATGTTGAATTACTGGAGACACAAGAAAGATACTCAGAGCTGCATATCAAACAAGCTGAGCTTCCAGGTGTTTTTGAGAGGGTACATTGTCTGTGAGCAGCTTTAATGTGCCTGCTGTGATGACTGCCTGGGAAAGCAAAGCCTCTGTGCTAGGTCACCCATCATGAGCATTCTTCATGCATCTGCCTTAGCAAGAGAGGGTTGGTGGAGAGATAGTGGACAATGATGGGGTTGTCCCGCATGGTTCTGTTCTCCTGGATACTTCAGGCAGGGTGCACATACTGGGAAGAGCCTGCTTCTTGGTATGGCTTGGCCCTTTCACACCTAGAGTCAATACAGATAAGATCCTTCACACCAACTGCCTCATTTTGCAGGGATTTGAAAGCCACCATTTTTCACTGGGAAGCAGGGGGGGCAGATCTGCAGTTTTACTTTCACTCACAAGAACTTTCTCTGTTGCCCTCATTTTTTATTTCTGTCTGCATGGTGCAATGTCTTACAGGCAGAAATACACAAGGCAGCGAGAATTATGTATTAGGTGTTAGTAAATGGACTAAAAATATTTTGAATTTAACTTTTCTTTTATAAATGTGATTTCAGATGAAGGCATATCGCAAACTGCTATGCAGCATATTCAGCAAGTACTTGCTATCATAACACATTATTCTGCCTCCTAATTTGATTTGTGTAAGGAGGGAACCAGGAGAGAGACCCTCATAGATTACACTGTTGACTCACTTTGCTATAGAATTCTGACACACCAAGTCTGCATCACTAAGCGATGTTTACTTGTATAACCTTTCAGAAGTTATTACAACCATTATGTCTCATTGCACAGTCTTCGGGAAATAGGAAGTCTATTTCTTCCACCAGAGTTTATTTAATTTCAGTATTTTGGTTTTTAATAAAAAGGCTAACAGTACAATCCCAGTGTCCCTTCTTCACACTTCACATTAAGTTATGCCATTTTAAGAATAGCTATGCTTTGTGTTTCCATGTCAAATACTTAGCGTTTCATTCCAGCCTGCCCTTGTAAACTAACCAAAACTGCTTGCCTTTATTAATTGATTTGCTGTACGCAGGCCCTTTATACTTTGCACTACACAGCACTAGAGTCAAGACCATTAAAAACAGATGGATCCTGAACTCACTTCTGTTTTGTGTTGTACTACTTATTGTAAAGTGTAACAACAGCGCATGGTATAGAAACACAGAATGATGTCTTTATAGGCAATTTTTCAGTAGTTCCCAAACTAGGGTTTGGGTTTTTTTTTTCTGAATAGGTTTGTGATGAGATCTATACAATACAATATGTCACTTTCGCAAAAAACTTAGAAGTGTTTTCGCATTTCATTTCCAGACTGAAGGGGATAAAGATGCTTTCAAATTTTAAAGATGTCTCAAAACTGGGATTTCCATTCTCTGATCAGAGTTTCTCACTCTCCATTTCATTATTTTTAATGTGTGTGTATTGCAGATTTCCAATATAGGACACAGGTAAGGCATTTTCTGAAGCAAAAGGCATATAAATACTTGCAGTCTTAGAAGCAGAACTGGCAGTGGAAGCTCCTCTCTTGCTCTGAGTAGGAGCTAAACTGTTCTTAGCTGTCAGAGCACAACAGGACAGACACTTGAAGTTGCAGAAGCCTGTGGAGAACTTTACTGTGGCTAGAGTCACCTCCAAAGGCTGAGACTGTTGCTCTTTCATGTAGCTTCTTGGTCAATTCCTCCGTCTCTGGCCAAGGATCCCAAATTCCTAGCTTCTCTACCACGCTAGTCAATTGACTTGGCCCATCATCCCACCATCAGAGCAGCCAGGTGGTCAGTGGCTTACTTTCATGACCACAGTCCTTTCTCACATCTCTTTCATAGATAAAGGTTTGGTGATAGCCTCTGCATCTGATGACTCCCCATCTGATGGGTTTGCTTTAGAAAGACTTGCCCCTTGATCATCCAACCCTCCGTGAGCTGTTGAAGGACCAGCTTTGTCACCATCTGAGCACACTGGGTGATCTGTTTTTGTTAGGTGTTTCTTTACAGTTTTAGTGGATCAGGCTTCACATCTAGTTCCAACTCATGCTCTGATTCAGCTTGAGAAGGTTTCATTGATCTGTCACTGGACGTGGCTGTTTTGTTTGTTTTCTTTTCCTCACAGGGGCAACTTGTACTAATGCAGAATGAGTGGGAGTGGCCACAGTCAGTGCAGCTGCTGGCTTTGTTACTGGAGTTGAAACAGCTTCAGTGCTTGTGATGGGAGATGAAACAGCTTTAGTGCTTGTGGTGGGAGTTGGAACAGCTTTAGTGCTTGTGGTGGGAGTTGGAGTAGCAAAAGTGCTTGTTTTGGGAGCTGGAGCAGTGGCAGTTCTTGATGGGGGGAGACTTGTGGAGTCCGAGTAGCTGCAGTTGTTGCAAGGGCTTGTTGAGCATGAATGGCTGCTGTGAATGAAATGCATGTCATAAAACCTTGTGGAGTCTGGCAAGCTGCAGAGCGCATCATAAAACCTCAGAGGGCCTGAGTGGCTGCTGTGCCTGTTGCTGAAGTGGCACACACTTCTAGTTGAGGTGGCTGCTTGACAGATAGACTTGCATCGGCATCTAATCTGACACTACACAACAAAGGGAATGAAAAGATAAAGTCAATGACAAAAATAATATCGACATAATATTTTGATTGTAATAATCATGTTCGAAATCTTCACAGTTTAATGGAATCCTAGTATCTAGCAGAGTCAGCTTAGAGTAGTGGGGTGCAGTAGAACTTCCCAAGGTAAAACCGAAAGTGTTCTTAGTAACAAACTCCACTCTGTAATGCCTGTAGTACAAAGACGCATTTGTTGCCCAGTTCAGCACAACACTAACCAGTGATAAACACCACAGCCCAGCAGCAGCTTTTGCCCAGTGCTGGGAGCCAAAAGCTTTCAGATTAATAGTGAAAGCAAGTAAACAATAACACAACACATATGATGTGTAAGGTAACAATACAGTATTTAACTCTTAAAGAAACCTTAAAACGTCAAGAACTAACAATGCTTTCAGAAATAACTACATTTAAGTGGTCTGGTTAAGTTTCCAGTCTTTAAAGACCCTCGGGAAAAACAAACAAACAATCTGATACTCTCTCAGTTGAATGAACCAGAATTTGAGTATTCGGGCAATCTATCAGAGCTCTGATAGTGCCCCACGTTGGGCGTCAGTAACTTTATCAAGTTTTAGGGTCAGGACAGTCCACTAAACCTAGAACTGATGGTCTCTATTAACTCCTGTCTCTTTCCAAAGAGGAAGAGAAGGGGAATAAGGGAGAGACACATGGATTAGAAGAGAAAACCAGAACAGCTTTAATGAAAATAATAGAAGTGGAATACATACAAATATACTCAAAACCAGTATCAAACCCAACCCCTCCTGATGGCAATTACATCACCATCACCACCGATGCTGTGAAGCAGGCACTGTGAGAGTCCCAGACTGGACTCAGTGGCAAACGGGACCCTAATTCAGGAGCTGGATTCTGGAACTGCATTCAGGGTTGGGATCAAAGGCAGAATGGAGTCCTCCTCAGGTGCCTGCCATTGAAGAAGAGAACTTGACCCTCGTGATCACTCAGCTTTATACCATATGTCTCATACATGGGCTGGGATCCCTGGCTGGCCAGTCTGGGGTCCCCTGTCCTGGCTGCCCCTCCCTGCAGCTGCCACCTTTTCCCTCCTACACCCCCAGCGTGGGGCACGAGCCCCAGCAGTGGCCTCGCTCTGCACCCGCCTGGGGACTGACTCTGCCCATGGGGTGTTCTCCCTGCTGGGAGCAGCCCCTGCCTGTGCCAACAGCTGCTGCCTGCAGCCAGGGCAGGGGGTCAGAAAAGGCTTAGCCAAACAGAATTAGTTCTGTTCAGATTCAAAACAGGACATTCTACCCCTTATTCCATACCATTTACATCATACCATCACTAGGTTTTCCTTTCTTGATACACAAAAGTTAATTTAATTCATTATTGTAGTTTTCCCTCTTTCATAATAGTCTCTCAGGACAGGAAAGATGTTATGGATTCATGCCCACAGGTTGCAGGTTCATCTCAGAAGGTTACTGGATGCCACTCAGTGAAGCTAGCTCCTGTCATCACCATGATGTTATCCTGAGAAAACATTTATTTCACACTGTTGGTATTATGCAATTAACATTATACAGCTTTAAATCTAATACTCTCATCTGGAGTTTAATTCTTGAGGTTCACACTGTATTTCACCATCTTTCATCATCATCCACAAGTACTTCCAGGTCCTTGAGCAAAAGCAGTCCCATGAGTGGGTTTGCCTTTGCCCGAAGCAGGAAATACCCCAGGAAATACCCACACAGTTTTCCCCAACAGATTCCTTTCGTAAATAACAGGGAATTTATCCCCTTCTTCTGTGAGTACTGGGTCTGACTGAGCAGGACCAGCTGGACTGATGGATTCTCTGGTGTTAACTAACCAGGTGGCTTGGGCTAAACACTTGTCCCAGTATTTAAAGGTTCCACCCCCCATTGCTTTCAGAGTAGTTTTTAACAGTCCATTGTACCCTTCAATTTTTCCAGAGGCTGGTGCATGTCAGGAGATGACAGCTCTTTGGCCCAATTGTCTGTAGGATTGTTTTTCAAATGAGTTCCATTGTCTGACTTAGTTCTTTCTGGAGTACCATGTCGCCACAGGATCTGCTTTTCAAGGCCCAGGATGGTATTCCAGGCAGTGGCCTGAGGTACAGGGTATGTTCCCAGACATCAAGCAGTTATGTCCACCATTGTAAGCACATAGTGCTTACCCCGGCATGTCTGAGGAAGAGTGATGTAATCAATCCGACAGGCCTCACCATACTTATACTCTGACCATCAACCCCATTTAACTTGTTTGATTGCAGCACATGTTTCACAGTCGTGGGTAACCTGCACAATAGAGTCCAAAGTTAAATCCACCCCTTGGTCATGCACCCATCTGTATGTTTCATCTTTTCTCTGATGTCTTGAAGTATCATGAACCCACCGAGCTAAAAATAGTTCACCTTTATGTTCCCAGTCTAGGTCTGTCTGGAACACTTTAGC
>JANHGN010139401.1:0-15876 GCA_024605025.1 Megaceryle maxima | reverse complement strand
ACCCTCATGGTAAAGAACTTCTTCCTTACATCCAATCTAAATCCACTCTTTTCTAATTTAAAACCATTACCCCTCATACTTTCCCTACAGGCCTTTGTAAACAGGCCCTCTCCAGTCTTTTTATAAGCTCCCTTCAGGTACTGGAAGGTCGCTGTTAGGTCTCCTTCCCTTCTCCAGGCTGAACAATCCCAGTTCCCTGAGGAGAGGTGTTCCAGCCCCCTGATCATCCTTGTGGTCCTCCTCTGGACCCGCTCCATAAGGTCCATGTCCTTCCTGTGCTGAGGGCTCCAGAGTTGGATGCAGTATTCCAGGTGAGGTCTCACCAGAGCAGAGCAGAGCAGCAGAATCACCTCTCTCTATCTGCTGGCCACACTTCCTTTGATGCAGCCCAGGATGCGATTTGCACTGTCTGCTCATGTCCAGCTTCTCATCTACCAGCACCCCCAATTTTTTTTCTGCAGGGCTGCTCTCTATTGCCTCTTCCCTAAGCCTGTATTGATAGTGGGGATTGTTCTGGCCCAGGTGCAGGACCCTGCACTTGCTCTTGTTGAACCTCATGAGGTTCTCCTGGGCCCACCTCTCCAGCTTGTCTAGGTCCTTCTGGCTGACATCCCATCCCTCTGGTGTATCGACAGCACTGCTCAGCTTGGTGTCATCTGTAAAGTTGCTGATGGTGCACTCGATCCCACTTTCTATGTCATTGATAAAAATATTAAACAATACAGGTCCTAGTACGGACCCCTGAAGGACACCACTTGTCACTGATCTCCATCTGGACTTCAAGCCATTGAACATTACCCTCTGGATACCTTGCTGGTCTATCATTCCTAAAAAGTACATAACCATCCATGACAACATTCCAGTCATGTGAACCATCCCATCATGTCTCAGTAATTGCAATGAGATCATGGCCCTAGGACTGAACATAGATCCCCAGTTCCTCCTGCTTATTTCCCATGCTACGTGCATTGGTGTATAAGCATTTCAGAAAGGGGTTTGAGTGTATAGTTTTCACCCTTGAGGGGTATAGAAGACCTTCTGGTTCTCAACAGTGTCATCAATGCTGTCCCACAAGTGCTGGTATGTGACACCCATGGCCATGTCTAGCTAGTCTGGATATATCCCCCTCCCCTTTCATATCTAGTTTAAAGCCCTGTCAATCAGCCCTGCAATCTCTGTGCAAAGACTCTCTTCCCTCTTTGAGAAAAGTGTTTCCCATTAGATGTCAGCAAACCCAGTGCTGTATAGGTCATCCCATTGTCAAAAAAACCAAAATTATTTTGGTGACACCAGCTATGGAGCCATGTATTAATAGCTTCTCCATCTGTATTGTGTGGGAAAGCAGATATGAACCTCAGTGATCTGATCTGCTTAAGCTAAAGACATACAAGCACTTTTACAGTGCAGATGTCTCTGATTATGGCTTTTACAGAGCCATTGTGAAAGGAGACAGATCTACCCCAACATGTATTCCCATGTATTAATAGGCATGAGCGCACTGCTAGAACAATATTCATTGTGATAAAAAAAAATAATAGAAAAGAAAGATGGTTTGATTTGTTTCAGTGATCCGTATCATTACTCAGCACAGAGAATTCATCTGTTAAAACATTCAGCAGTGCCTTGCCTGTTGATAGCAGCAGACCATTGCTTTTTGTGCAAGAATAAGATAGCTGTGATTTCTGCTGCTTATCTTCATTGCATTTGCAGCATCAGCTTTATTTGTAAGACGAGTGCCTAACATGCAGCTCGGGAAGCATTTTCTTTTTAGTTGTTGTGGGTCTCAGGAAAGCTGTCTGACATAGTCAGCTCTCAATCTCTGAAAGCAAGATCTTTGCACTGCTAGCTTTGATCTCCCTATTCTTTAGAAAGAAAAATTGAAAGTGCTGACATAAAAAGATTAAGTCATATTAAACTGAATCAAAGAAAGTGTCAGCTTTACTGCTTACTGGGAAAAGACCAGGAAAGCAATATTCTTACCTAAATTGGGTCTAAACTGATATAGTAGTGGAGCAGCTCCAGCAAGAGTCAGATTCAGCTCCCTAATTTATGATATTTCAGACCCCAGGGATTCAAATTTCACAATGACAAACAAGCTCAAAAAGTGCCTAATTTCTGTTGGAAATCACATTACACTTCTTCCACTACCCTGAGGGAAATTTGTCATCTTTGTCATGACTGAACCAAACCAAGGAAACAAGTTATTTCAGAACAAAAGTTTATATAGAAACATAATATGTAGCTGGGTTCAAAATGATAATTCGTGAATTTCACCACCATGACAATTACTACTACCACCCCTCCACCTCCACTGAATTTGCGGTACTTTGATTGAAGGTTCATTCCTACAGTTTATTTTTGCCCATCTCATTTTATAATTGAATGAAAATTAAATTAGGGATGAAACAATGTGCTTTATGATTGTCAGAACCCCTTCTACTGTCATCCACAGTGAAATAGTCCCTAAAAGTATTAAAATAATCTCCTCAATCTCAGTGCTGAGCATTTAAAATACTCAGTTGATTTTCTAATTTTGAGCTTAAATCTGGCTTATCATTCAGGGTGAAGGGCACATTTTCATACTAAAATAGCATGAAGCTTTCCTAACAAATCTCTCACAAGAGCATCTATTGTTTAAAATCCTCAGATGTTTTTGATTCAAAATCCAGACATGTTAGTAGAGATACTTCTGTGTTATTTAAGAATTCAAGGATTCTTTCATCATTAATGCATAATCATAAATGACCTTTTCTGTTCAGAGTCTACATCTTCAAAATACTTTTCTTGAAACTTCCATACTTCAGGAATGTAGCAAGTCAAGAAGAGAGAAAATAGCCTCTGAGACAGAGCCCTGTACACTGGAACTCAATTAGATTTTGACCTTCTTCAGCCATAAAGGATTGGTAGACAAACATTGTTTGCTACTTGCTTGAATTAAATTGGGTCTCTTGAGATGCATATGAAGCAATTTAAAAAACTGAAAATAATGTTTACTAAATTTACTCAACCATCAATCTGAAGTAAACCTTATTTACTGTATTCATCTATTAAACTAATATATTTTCACATTTTAATCAGAAAAAAATGACATGTAATTAGTGTTACATAGCCAAACCTTGAAAAAGTTCCCCTATCTAAGCATTAGCTAAGCTCTCATTTTTCAGTCTCACCACAGTGATTCTTGCATGCTTTTATGCTTTCCTTTGTCTAAACAAGCTGTAGCATTCTTTCATTAATTCAACTCCCTGGCACACTTCCTAAGCAGAGATAGGCACTCATCACAATTTCATACAAATGAGACCTTTCGGCTCAACTGCCTTACACCCTGTTAAGTGGCACCATCTCCTTTCCCAACTTCATCCTCTAAATTTCCTTGTGTATGCTTTTTTCTTTAAGGACTTGTGATGGTTAAAAAAGAGATAATAGTGTATAAAAACAACATAAGCCCCAAGGAAAGACAAACAGTCACAATGTCAGAAATTTACAGTTCTACACAAAAAAAAAGAAAAATATAACAACTCGAAACCCTGTGCACATGTTCTTCCCATACATTCTCTTCTATTGTTCCATCTAAGCAAGTGCTCCAGAAATGTTCCCCTGTTGAGTGGATTCAGACCACGACTCGAAAATGCCCGTCTGTGCCTTATACATTCAATTTCTTCTACCCTAAGATCCTGAAATTAGTCAGGACACTTTTCTGACAGTATACGCTTGCTTCTGTTCAAATTTCCTCCATCTGCCTTTTTCTTTCACCTCCATGACTTCTTTCACACTCTGTTTTGTGAGACTGACCTTTTATTGTTCTGACTTGTAACTTTAGAAACTTTCCACTCTTAGCCTCACGCAAAAAATAAAGATAACTGGTTTCACCTCAAACACGGCAATCCCGTTGTGCCATGGCACTTCTACCAGGATGGTGATTGTTGAGCTTTAATAGCTCTTCAGTGCTTTGGATCTTGAGGAGCATGGCAGAGTTTTGATATTATGCAGCAGACAGTATATACCAAGACATTCTCATGATAAAGCAGTTTCATAAGCTCACTCACTAATCCTTATGTACACACAGATCAAATCTGTGAATGTTTACTTTTATTATTATTATTATTCCAGGATCTAATTTCACCTTTATAGAAATATGTAACATGAATTCTGACTTTTAAAAAAGCATAGTGGTCCAAAACCAAACCAACAAATTATGTCTCAATAAACAGTCTTCTGAGTCAGGTTGCAAAGCCTAAAACACAGGTATATATTTTTTAATCTTTCATGATCATGCAGCAGGGAATTAGAGCAGCAGCATTGCAAAACTGTCAATTTAAAATAAAATTTTTCCATCTCAAGTACACTTCCCCCTCTTCTGCCCATCACAGAATTATATTGCAGCTATTCACTTCTAAATCACTACTTCTACTGTTTCAACTATCAGACAACATAGTCAAATATAAGTGGCATCACCTACTTTTCATAGGAGCCCCAGGTACTTATTTTGGAAGAGGGAGCAGTTTAATCCAAATTTTTTTTTTTTTTTTTTCTCACAATACACAGGGAGTTTTTATTCATTAAATGTTCACTTCTTTTACGCATGAATAGGCTGAAGGCTGTGGCATGGCCTTGTCTGAAGTAATATAGCATCATGATATACATTTATTGAAAGTCTTATTGATCAACGTCTGAATAGTCATCTTATTTTCCTTTAACATGCCTGTTAAACAGCATTTTGACAATATTTTTTTTTTTGGAGGGGGGGGGGAGGAAAGAAAAAGATGAGAAAAGGGAAATAGGTCATTAAAAAGATACTTGAGAATTCCTCCAGCAGAAACCTGCAGACATAAGGGAAAACTCATTGTCAAGCATGATTTATGAAATCTCACTAAATTTACTTAAGATTACTGTGAGGCAGACTGGTATACTAATAAACTCTTTACCATAAAACCTTATGGAATATAGTGCATCCTTTATACAATAAAAATTTAGCTAGTCACAACACAGAACTTAATTAATCATAAGTAAAAAGGCTTTCAATTTTTGCTATTAAATAAAAATACTGGGTGATAGCCTAGCTATTGCTACCATTCAATGGGTTTTTCTTGCCTTGTCATGCAAAAATTAGAGAGTAAGTGTGCATGCAAGAAATTAGTGTAGTCAAATGTAGAGCCACCACCACAATAAAAAACTACTATACACCATGGCACTTCAGGACACCACATAAAAAAAAAAAAAAAAGCTGCATTAATTAAGCTGTTTATATTATAAAATCTCAATTAATCAAAAAGCATTAATTTTTGGAAGATTTTTGGTCTGCACCAAAAGTTTCTTATTTTAATGAGAATTGGTAGCATTCCTTCTGGCCTACAAATGCAAACACATCTCTGCTTCTATTATATGTTAACTGTTAACAGCTGAAAAGTAATTGGATGTAAAATCTGTGTTCATATGCAGAAATGTACACGTGCATATATGCTGCTAAAGTTGTATCCTGAGCCTAGACTGGCAGGTGGTCATGATGAACAACAGGAGATTCTTGTGAAGAATGTGAGACTCCTTGCTGTTGTGTAGCAAAATTAATGAATACCTGTAAGACAGGAAAAAAAGTAGAACTTTCAAAATAGCAGTACTTGAACTGAAACTTTGGAGATATAGCTGGTGATATTTTTACAGTTGTTTTCCCAAACTTTTGTGACACACAAATTAGTAATTAATATT
The DNA here is from genome assembly GCA_024605025.1 of Megaceryle maxima. Classification (NCBI taxonomy): domain Eukaryota; kingdom Metazoa; phylum Chordata; class Aves; order Coraciiformes; family Cerylidae; genus Megaceryle; species Megaceryle maxima. Next base: position 10,173 of record JANHGN010139401.1, on the reverse strand, counting down.
TGAGGGAACCCCTCTAGAACGACGTTTTGTAAACTCTAGAAAGAATCCCTTTTCACCTCTGCAGATAACACAGTAGTTCATGAATTACAGAAATAATGGTAAAATGAGTTACTAAATTATATATGAAGATTGTATTTTATTGTTGCACAAGTTAGTGGGAGACAATTATTTTCATTTGCTTTGAAATGACCCAACTAAGGAACCTGTACCTACTGCTTCTATCAATAACCACCAAAGATGAGGGTCCAGATATTTTGACGTGTAAGTATACTTGTGAACATTCCAGAGTGATGATTCAGCAGCTATTATGTATCTCTTTATTTCTTTTAAAAAACATATCTTTCTACAGAAAGGCTCATTTGCTTTTTAATCACAAAACTATTTGACAGCAAGGGATGTAGAAGGAAAGATCTCTATTCTTGATTCAAATGATTGTATTCATATGCAAACTTAGGATCATTATAAAGCTGTTTGTTATTCAGAACTATTTTCCTGTTTAAAATTGACACTCAGTCAGGGAGAGGAAACAATGGTAGGTGACTGAGGTGATGAATCACCATGAATAATAGAGAGGAAGTAAGCCTGAGTGAACAATGTCTGAACAATCAACAGGCTGAAATTACCTTACATTTAGCCATTCAGTGAATGTAGATAATGTAGAGGCAGTTAATAGATCAGTACATATCAGAATACTTTATTAATGATTTGAACGTGGGAAAAATAAATCATTTCACACCATCTATCATAGAAAAGGAATATTTTGACTAGATGTGACTCTCAGTTTGTAGACTCACTGCAAAAGCAAACTCTAAAAGGAAAATGTCCTGTAAATCTAAGGTTTACTGTAATTTACAGAGACTGCTTCAGCCTTTTCAAGGACATTGGTAAGATCCCAAGTTTTTGACTGTGGAGGAGGATTATGAAGGACTGTGCGCAGTACAAATTTGTAGCTTACTGTGCTCACCTGCAGTGAAAAGAAGTAGGTTATTTAAATTACTGTGTAGACCTGACATGGCCTGAAACTGCTGGTTTATCTCATACATTTGGGTAATCCAATAAATAAGATAATATTCTACTACATCATAATACACACCATAATTACGCACACACGCACAAAACAAACCCCAAACCAAAACCAACCAACCAAACAAACAAACAAAAAAACCAGAACAAGGTAAAAAGGAAGAGAAAAAAATACCTGCTCTAATGTGGTTTGGCTAATAGAGTAGTGTTTGATTTGGAGAAAAGCTTTGTGATTTTCTAGGACTCTGAAGAGCTCTGCTAAACACCCCTGACTTCGTGGTATGTGGTACTCCATCAGGTTAAGATGCTGTCCCTTAAAACAAGCAAAAAATTATAAAAACAGATAAAAATTAATACATATTATGAGGAATTTACACTTGCTTATAACCCAGTCTAGCTTCAATAAGCTCATTGCAGATCAACATGGAAAATATGAGCGTTTAAACAAAAATACATTTTTTTAAAAAAAATATATTTACAAAATTATCAAAGGCCTTTGAGATTTTTTCTTGTAATGTACTGTAGGTTTTTTGCAAGGCTTTGTATCAAATAGAATCTCAGTAAGGACCAAGACTTTTCTCTGGACTTTATCAGAAAGCAATAAAAGCAAATGCTCTCAGTGACTACACTGCCCTCTGACTTCAGGTGAACACAAAGGCAAGTTCAACTTCATCAACAATAAAAGCAAAAGGAAATTTTCACTCAGAGAAAGCATCTGTTTATTTACATTGTCAACGAATGCTTGGAGTTGATTTAATCAACATTAAAAGTCAGATTTTTAAGCATTGCTAAATAGGAAATTAAAATGGGTGCTCGTACTTACTTTTTCAAAAAAGATATCAATATATCCAAACATGTATATATGCTTCTTAGCAGCCCATAAGTAATCCTGCCATAGAAAAAAAATACTATGATAAGGAGTTTTAGCTGTACCTTAAACTGTGTTCCAGGAAAATGCAGTTGTAGACAGTCCAAAATCATTCTTTGATAGCTTCTTTCCTTACTAAGCCAAACCTTGACAGAATAGCCATCTCCAAACCTGGGAATGATATGCAGAAACATAAATCCATTTGTCCACACTATGAGGACAGGAAGAACATTTGCTTCAATTGATTTTCCTATAATTATGTCAAAGAACATCGTGAATGCCTACTGTATTATCACTGTGATTTTAATATTATGCTGGTGAACAATAAAGTTTCAATAAGATTTGTTAAATTAAAGATAACAAACAGAAACAAAAAAAGTGTATTATGCCTATGTTTTAGTTACTACAGGATGTTTTACTATCCAATGTACCCAAACTTAACATTAATTAACTATGCTTTAATGGCTATATTACTTTGAATCATTAGCAAAAAGCTATGAACATTACCAATCAGAAATAGAGAAGAAGAAAAAGAAATCAACCTTTAACTTTTATAATGAGAAAAATGGGCATGTAGGACTATTTTTTTTAATCTTTTAACAAAGCTGCACATTCATACACATATTTCAGCACAGTGAGTACAACTGTGTTTTACAGATATGCAAAGGCAAATATAGGGGGTATTTAGAGAGGTGGAAAAGCTAATGCATTTTCTTTAGCTCTATGGCCAATGTCTCAGAGTAACTTAGGATATGACTTTTTTTTATCACATGTATGTTGAGAAAGGTTAAGTACAAGCAATCTAACAACACATTATTTTTTACATTTACTCACTGCTAATATTTAGTTGGGGAAGTTGCAATAAACCCATAAACACTAAAATGGCAACCATATTCTTATGCACATTGCTTAAGCAATGGAAGTTATGCTGCACCAATTCCCAGAGCAAAGTGCAAGGGCTGAGCTCAGCAGAGAGATGTGGTGACATCAGGCTGCTGCTGAGTCCCTCTCTGCCCAGCTCTCCTTTGCAGCTTCTCATTCTCCCTTTGGGTTCCCCTTCTTGGTTAATTGCTAGGCAAAAAGATAGCAGCAGGAGCCAAGTCAAAAAAAGCTTCCATCTGCTGCTACTGTTCCCTGAGCAATGGAAAGGCTGAGCTGGAAGACGGACATGGAGCTTGGACTGCACTGCCCCTGTCCCTACAGAAACTCACCACTTCCTCCATCTTCCCACTACCCACCTTCCTACATCCTTCACTTCAGCATTACTACTTTTTCTTCATGCTTCATCTCCATAGTTACTCATCACCAAATCCTTTACTCCAGTTCTTCTGTTTCTATTGACTATAATTAGTATTACATGCTCACACCAATATTCTCCTCTTCCAATGTCTTTCTGGTGTATAACTTGTGATTCAGGGTAGGAGCTGCATTGTTTGGATCTCACAGGTATGGAGCATGTTTTCATGTGATCAAAGCAATTTATATCACAGTACACTCTATGATATTGCCCTTTCCAATTATAGAAAAAAAAAGTCTACAGAATATCAAAGTGTAATTAAAAATAGAAAGGACTATTCTGAGACATTTGACCAGTTTAGCCACTCAGTTTAGCCACTTAGTTTAGCTGAGCAACTCTCAGCAAAACATTTCTCATGAAGCATCACATGTTCTTCATCTATAATACCTGCAATAGCAATGTATGGGCTTTAACTTTTATTTTGTGTTGGATTAGAACCTTGGCTGATATAAAGTAATAAAATCATCATTGATTTCAGAGTAGGTCAAGTTTCCACAATGAAAAATTCTAGACTGTAGATTTTATTCTATTAAGAATTTTACATAAATTCAAAATAAAATATCCAATAATTTTCTCAGACAAGAATCCTTTTTTTTTTTTTTTTTTAGTGTAGAATGAAACCATAGTTGCTATACTTTAGGTATGACAATGGCAGCTTCTGCATGAAAAGCTCCACTGTATGAAAAGCCCCATTACAAATAAATTATTCTAAGGTTGTGGGTTTTTTTGGTCTTTGGTTGGTTTGGCTTTTTATAATTATTATTTTTCATTGCAGTCAATGCAAACACTGAACAGATTGAAACAAAGTAAGAATAAATATTCCCAATACAGTGGCTTTTTTGTTGGTTCCTGAAGGATGTTATATGTATTATAGCCTGTTGGATTCAAGCTGCAAGACATCAGATATTCACTGGGCAGTGTGGCCTGACAGATGAAGAGTGCTGTTACACTAAAGAGATCCAGAATAAGGTGGAATCCAAAGCAGTGGCTGGATGATTTGCTTTGCAATGATTTATTAACACATAATAGGTCTCTAATTAAATGTTTTAAATGCATAGCATCATTTCTGAAAAAAATACATGTGACGATAAAAAAAGATGTTACAAAGATGGATGTACTTAACAAGGGCGTTCAATTTAGTTGGCAGCCAACCTGAGGCAAAATTTTACAAGAGATCGTTGATTCTGATCAGTTTCCTGGCATTTCTATGCAGCTACCATTGAATTACTGTTTTAAAAATGCTGTCTTATGGAGATGTTCAACAGTCTCATAAAATGAAATTGTTGTTGAATGAAGTTTCCAAAGAAGATGAATAAAAATTCTGATTTGCAAGGACTGAGAAATCTGTGCAACTTGGTTTAATTCTACATTGTGAATGGACTAAACACCAGCATGGTAAAAATAAAAAGTTTCAAAATATTTTTTTTTTGGCTAGTCAAATTCTGATGCTTCTATACTTTGATTTTATAATTCAGTTTAGTACAAGAGCTCCCCATATAGAGTAAGCTGATCAGCAATAAACATTTTCCCCTTGCTATAATCAGCAAGCTGCTTTCAGTAGCAAACAGGCAATGAAAATTGACTTGACCATTTTTTTTCACTCTTTTCCTCTCTGTTTCAGACCATATAATTAATTCAGAAACCCAAAGTGGAATTACAGAGAAAAGCACAATCTGGTTTGATTAGCACTGTTAGGATCAAACCTTTAGCACCTGATAGTTCGAGACCTAAGGAGAGAAACATTATCATTAAAATGGCATAAGTTGAGCCAGCACACCTGTTCAGCAGCCATCTGCTGCAAAAGAATCACCATCTCTTCAAAGCTATTCAAAGATATTTTCTACTGCTAATTTCTACCACATTACTTTAACAACATCTGCATTTTCATTTGTGTATACACACAAAAACCCACATATTCTGACAAAAAAAAGGTGTTTTTTTTCTTTTCTAACCTTCCTCTTCTCCCTCATTCACACTAGTTGTTTACACTTTTACCTCACTATTGTTACCTATTGAATGTTTTACCTACCAAAATGCCACCATGAGATTGAAACTAAAATATAAAATTCCCAGACTGATTGTAAACTAGTTAACTTGAGTATTAACAACAGCATCAGCTGCAGAAGCATGAGTTTAGCAACAACTATAAAACACCTCCAAGAACGCCATACCTTTAATTATGTAAGTCCTCAAGCTAGCTGAGCTGCTCAAATAACAAGAGAACAAAAGGAACATAAAATGGCAACAAAGAATGGAACAATTTCTACATCAGAAATTATTGAATAGGCTAAAACTTTTCAACATCGAAGAAAGAGAACAAGGTTGAGAAAGGTGTTTTTACAGAGCCCGGAATCACAACTCGCCTAAGGAATGTAACCAAGGAATGACTCTTCACTCTCCTTAGTTTCTCATGCAAGAATAGAGAGCATCAAATTAACTTATAGGGAAGGCAATGCAAAATCAGTAAGAGGAAGGAATTTTCCTTACAACACATAAGGAAACCATACAAGTCATTGACACAGGATGTGCCAGATGCCAGAACTTGACAAGAATTGAATAAGAGATTAGAGAAATTCATGGACACAAGGTTTTGAAAAAATGCTAAAATCAAATGCAAATATACTATCACTCGCAAGATGTGAAATTCTTCTGCAATTATTCAAAGCAACCTCAGTGTTACTGAACAGATAATTTGATTAGATGCAAACAAACAGACATAATAAATAAAATACAAAATCTGTCTTCCATATACTATTTATAGTTTTTGTTCCATCATTTTTTAATTGATTATGATTTTCCTAGGATAACATTAGAAACATAAAAAAGTTTTAAAAAACAAGTGACACTTCTTCAAATATATTGTGCCTACACTTTTTGTTCACACACAGTCCAGGCTTACTTATTAAGCCATTTAAAGTTAATTTCTGTATTTAGTAACATCATTACCTTAGCAGTGAAAGCCTCAAGTTATGAGCAATGCAGGTTACAACTTTGCCTTGCTCTCTGAGTGTAGGCATTTAAGTGCTTAGGCATGATTTCCAGATACATGGTAAAACCCTTTAAAAATCTTGTTAATTGTTTATACATGTGCACACACAAAATGTCTGTACATGAGCTGCATATATGCACATATATCTGCACATACAGGCAAGTATCAGAGATCTCTTATTCTTGTATTATATTGGTATTACATTTGCAGATAAACAGGAACACCAACACTAATTCTGTACAAGGCTGATGGTGTTGCCTACAATAAATCAAAACTATTTCCTCAGAGTACCTTCTGGGCATCAGCAGTGGAAAAAACAGCAGGAGGTAACATTATACTGTAACATTATTAGTGTTGCTATCACTGTTTTCTGCCATACTGCTTTTTGAGTTAAAAGAAGTAACAATCAGAATATTACACACTAAATATCACAGAATCACAGATCATCAGAATGTCTCTTAAAATATCAACACTTCCAAGTCAACTTCTCCAATTAACAAGTGCTAGAATGGAGATCAGTTGTGAAATTAAAATTTAAACCACTGTTATATTTGCATTCTGTAATAAGCTTTAATTACATCATCACATATTATGTCTTCATGAAATCCCTATCATGAATGCCTTACAAGATAAACTGGCAGTACCTTTGCAGACAAATAGTTTATTTACTGCATCATCTAGAAAATGTTGTAAATAAGACAGCATGCTGATGAGAAAAGGAAAGAAAGTGCTTCATGATTCTGGTATGACCCTGGGGAATCAAATCCTATCCTTCCAGCCTAAGACACCTGTGTAATGTGTGGTAACTCACATAGACCATATTTTCACCATTAATTCCCTATCTAGTTAAGGGCCCACCTTGAGACCTAGAGCTCCATCCTGCAGAAGGAATTAGCAGTACTTTCAGAAACACCCACAACTACAGCTGAAGGCAAAAGGTGTTGTATTTGGAATGTAAGGTTAAACAAACATAATATATTTAGCCATAAACTGCTCAGATTGACTACCCAAACCCTTTAGCATCATATTTCTATTACTCCTCTAGAAAAAGGGAATCATTATTTCAAATCCAGTTTCCCAGAAGTATTGTGGAAAGCATAGATGTTGATATTCATGAAGCCCTGCTCCAAAGAATGCTGATAATGCTGTATTTAGAGATGGGTTTGAATAATGTCTAGTAAAAATGGTACACAAGTCACATATTAGGGAAAGAGAAGAATTAAAAATCTTAATTATCTGTTGTTCATTGAATGAAGAGATACACAGATATAATGCAGTGTCCCATGGAAAACATAGGATAAAATGACCAAAAAAAGTGTGTGGTATCACACACAGAGTAAAGATCAATTAATGTTGCACAAAGTTTTATGAGAGTGAAAAGATGTTGCTCATTTCTGAACACACAGACTGAAGTGGTTTTAACGTTGTAAGAACTCTTTTCTTCACGATTTCACCTGGGAAGATAAATAGCTATATTACATGAATACACATCCACTGTCTTAATCATTTTTCATGTTCAGAAGGAACTTCTTGTCAACAGAAATAAAAATTATATTCATTTCTGTATTTTCTGGCATGTAAGAAACTTACTGCTAGTCTATCTCTTAGTATGATAACACTGTTTTCACTGAAGTCTGAAATATTGAAGAGATCTTTACACATAATCCTCTCTTTTCCATTTAAGAAATCTACATGTATGAGCTTGAGAAAAGAAAATATTCTCAATTAACCTTTTTAAAAAAAGGTGAAGTGCAAGTACCTTCCCAGCACATTTTCCATTCTAACTCTGCCATAACAAATGCAATAATTATTGGAAAATTTAATCAAATGGCTTTCAGACAAAATTTGAGCAAAGACTTGATGTATGTCCAACATTTGAAAAATTGGTATGCATTTTCAGCTCTGAGAAGTCTGTCCAGATGGCCCTAGAATGAAGGACAGTATTCAAAATGTTGTTCCCAGAGGACTGACCAGCTGTATCTAACATGGAAATGCTTCTGTGAATTTTTAAAACAACATTAAGTATAATGGAGAATACTGGAGAGAGCATTTAAATGTAATCCATTCACAATTTGGAGTAATTGACTCAGTTGGCAGGAATTGTCTCAAATTAGGTTTTAACAGTCAGAACTGCTAACACGTCTATCTCATACAAACTACATCTTGAACTAAGATGCTAACTTTTTGGAAATTGCCCTTCAGTTCATTCTTTGCAGCTAACAACGTTTTAGGCATTATTCAGAAATATTCCACTTGCAACAAAAGGCCTTTCTAAAGTCCAACACATTACTGAGAAACATCTGAGGGTGCTTTAAATCTGTTTAAGCACAGATAAAAGTCAGGGCTCAACAGCTGGGAGCAGAAACCCAAACACCTACATTTGTGGGGAGAAGACATTGGATGAGCTTTCACAAGAGCTAGAAAAATGAATTAAGTCTCACACATTAGAAGCAGCATCACTTTTTATATCCTTCTGATGCTTTTATGTTTCACATTAGCATCTTCCTGGAGCTCACCCATACCCTTCATTGCAGAATTTTGTACTGCCATCTGACAAAGCTGTATTCAGTCCAAGATTTTGGTCTTTCACATCTGCCAAAGGCTGAAAGTGTAGTGAGAGAAAAAGCTGAATTCTTGAAACTCTCCACCACAGCAAAGAAGCAAATTTAACAGGGCCCCAAGGAAGACCCATTAAGCCTTCATCAAAAGCATTCATCTATCAAAAAGGTGATTATATTCTAGACTTTACAGGCTGGAATGGTACTAAAGGAAAAGCAAATAAAATAATTCTAAAGTTTTCCATCAAGACAGTCAGAATCACAGAATCTAACAGAAAACCCACTATAATCTACAACTATAGTCCCCATTAATTTATTTTAGTGCCCTTCTTGCCTGATAATATAAATATGTATACTACTAGCATAACTCTCACACACAGCACACACAAAAGCACCATCAAAAAACAATTTCTGTGGTATGAGAAATTTAGAAAAGATCAGATGCAGGAAAACCAGTTTTGTTATTCTTCCTTCACTTACATTGCCTCATGGAAAATTTTTGTTAAACAAAATGCAAAGTGATTGGGTTTTTACTGGGAGATGGTGCCAGGGATAAATACACTAGACAGTGCTAATTGCAGGAATACATCAAAAATTAAAACTGACTAGTACCTCTGTCAGTGGAGGTGGCTGTTAAGGAAAGTGTTGTTCTTCCAGTAGGTGATTCCTAATAGTAGATTTAGAAATCATTATGGTCTTTCACTTTAGAAGGAGCAATGTTTTACTCGATGTGGTAGTGAGAATGATAGGGATAAAGAATCATAGGGAGGGAAAGAAAACAGGAAAGAAGGAGTAACTCAATATTCTCAAGTCTTTAAAGTTTTTCAGGATATTCACAGGTGAAGTGGAAAGTGAGAAAATGAAAAGTTTAAAAAAAATTAAAGCTTAATTATTTCAATGGCTTTCTTTGGAGTAATAAGCAAAAGAATCATGCTTCTCTTCTTTCCCATCACATGCAGATGCAAAAGTCCTCCATAAAGTATGCAGTAGCATATCTGGAAATTTTCTTCAAATATGTTGGGAACATGAATTACACAGAGGTACTGGGTTTCTTAATCTCATAATAATTACTTTATTTATTAGGTGTGCAGTAGCCTGCGGGTTATCATGGAGCACTGTCTTGGCAAGTATTGGAGAGACGTTTGGAAGCTAGAGTAAGGAACAGAATAACAGGAGTGCAGGAACAGACTTTGGCTTCTCCCCAGCTCTTATCAAAAGTTTTCCAAAGAAAGCATAGAAATGTCTCTACTGTATGGTTAATTAAAAACAATAATAATAAATATATATAGGGTTACAAGGATGATGGACTGGAACACATGTCTTATGAGCAAAGGCTGAGACACCTGGGGCTCTTTAATCTGGAGAAGAGAAGACTGAGAGGGGATTTGACAAATGTTTATAAATATCTGAGGGCTGAGTGTCAGGAGGAAAGGGACAG
>JANHGN010138960.1:0-15914 GCA_024605025.1 Megaceryle maxima | reverse complement strand
AGTGGGATGGGCAGGAAAAAACATAATAAAAGGCTCAAGAGTCAAGGCAAAACACAAGGAGGGCTCACTCACCAATTACAGTCACAGATAAAAGATAGACTCAACTTGGGGATACAAAATCAGTTTAATTTAACCAAGAAACCCACCACCAGTACATCAATTGAATCTGAGTAGGGCAGTGCTAAATACAACTGGATCTGAAATGTGCCTTCCCCCCACCTCTCCCTTCTTCCTGGGCCCAGCTGTGTGACCTCCTTCCCCCCAGCAGCACAGGGGCCAGGCAGGGGATGGGGGTTGTGGTCAGTCCCAGCCTGTTCCATGTTATTCCTGCTGCTTCTTCCTCCTTAGGGGAAGAACTCCTTACAGTCCTCCACTGTGGCAACATGGTGTCCCTCCCATGGGATAAAGCCCTCCACAAACTTCTTCCACCAGTGAGAGGCCCTTCCATGAGGTGGAGTCCTCCCAGTGACAGATTGCCCCAACATGGGCTTGCCTCAGAGTCATGCCATCTTTGGGATCAGTCCCTTGCTCCAGTGTGGGGTCCTTCACAGGCTGCAGGTTGGATTCTACTCCCACAGTTGATCTTTAAGGGCTGCAAGGGCTTAGCCTGCCATCTCACCATGGGCCAAAGGTGAATGGTTGCTCCACTGTGCCTCCCCTTTCCCTTCCTCACTGTCCACATGGTTGTCTCTAACATGTCCCACTCCTCTCCCACCCAAAAGAGCTCCTAAAACCAAAAGGAAGGTGCACAAATGGTTTTCCTCTCTTAAATACATTATCACAGAGGCACTGATTGGCTTTGCCTTGGCTGGAGGTCAGTCTGACTTGGAACTATTTGAAGCTTCTTAAAGGAGCCATTCCCCCATTTCCCACTACCAAAATCTCATCACACACAAAGCCAGCACACTAGCTTAGATTTGGGAAACACAGTCAAGCTCCTCTGAATGAACAGTACAGTATCACAAGATACCCTCAATTCATATGAAATACACAATCCCATTTGGCATGAAATGTAGTAATTAAGATGTCATTTGGTAAGGATTATAATATATGTAAATTTGATTTTTGCTTTTAAACTCAAAAGCTACGTTTTTTTTTTTTACTGTGAAGCTATGTCTATATCGATCTTACTGGAGGAAAAGAAGTAGGAATGTAAACAGAAAATCTACTTCATCCATTTTTACTTGTCTACAGATACAGACTTTAATTTTATAAGAAACAAATTTACCTAACACCAACTTTTGTATTCCAGAGTGACCATGTAGTCAATCAAGGGAATGTTGATGACATGATACTGCATGTGACTGAGTATATTAATAAGACCTGGGTAAGGTTTACTCTCAACAGCATTTTTCAGGTGTCCTCTCTGTAATCATGAATTTCCCTCTAATATGAAGGAACTTTAGCAATGTCTCTTTCAGGCTGAAATACTAATTTGAAAGTAGACATTGGTTATTTTTAAGTATTTTCCTTTAGCATTTGATCCCTCAGATTCATATTGCTACTTTTTTGTTTTAGGAAAAAAAGGCGATAAAATACATTACACAAGAATATACATTTGCACAATTTTAATGATATTTAAAAAAAGAGTGCAATGAAGCAATTGAATTGACAGCAAAGCTAAGACTGACTTTGTGTTTACAAAGATCAATTCTCCAAGTTAATATAATGAATAAAACAAATTTATTCAGAGTCTGCTCTCAGGACAAATTCTCCCAAGGCAAAACTGACAGTAGGTCAGAGGTATCCAGTCTAGAGATGAGAAGGCCTGGGGAGGAGGGGGGGGGGCTTTACTGCAGTGTTTTAGTACTTAAAGGGGGCCCAGAATAAAGATGGGGACAGACTTTTTATCAGGGTCTGTTGCAACAGGGCAAGGGGCAATTGTTTTAAACTAAAGGAGGATAGATTCAGATTAAATAAGAGGAAGATATTTTTTACCATGAGGGTGGTGAAACACTTGAATAGTTTGCCAGAGAGGTGGTAGATACTCCATCCCCAGACACATTCAATGTCAGTTTGGATGGGGTTCTGAGAAACCTGATCTAGTTAAAGATGTTCCTGCTTACTGCAAGGGGCTAGTGATAGATGGCTTTTAAAGGTCCCTCCCAAACCAAAACATTCTGTGATTTTATGATTCCTTAAAATATGAAGCTTCCACTAGACTTAAAGTCACTAAGGTGATGATCAAGAATTTAGATGAAACTCTGCATATTCATGGACTTCTGTTCCTGCCCTGATCATAGTCTCTTGCCCAAGTAACTCGCCTAAGCAGGCTGACTCATATTAAGCAAATAACAAATGTCAGAATTCAAAAGTTGTATGATATCATTCCTCAGGTTCAGATAAGTTAGACTAACCTTACTACTGACACAGATTGTTCACTTCCTCTGTCTGCTCATAGAGCAGAGGACACACAAGTTCAGGTATCAAAGCAATCAAAGAAAATACGATTCTATCCATTTTCTGCTCTAACAACAGGTTCTTGAACACCTGCTGGCCTCAAGAAAAATGTCTACATCAGCAAAGCTGTTGGAGAGAATCCAAGCAGTCTGCACAGCCCATCTGATTCCAGCAGATCAGGCAGGATGAGGCACTACTACTCATTTTACTAGTATTACCAATACTACTGTCAGAAGGACAGTCAAATTGAAATAGCACCCCTCCGTTAAACATGGAAAAATACCTCTAATATTTATAGGGAGTGAATGACATCTGTAACAAAATAGGCAGCAAATAAAATGCTTAATAAATTAAATGTTATCATATGATTTTAAAATATAGCAAAGTTGACAGTTGATACCTACAGTCATAGCTAAGGTATGTAAGTAAGACACACCAGGAAATGAGATGGAAAACAGGGCAAACAGTGCAGAAAAACAGGTCTTCTTGTTCAAAAGTTTACTTGAAGTTCCTTCCATGAAAATACTTCATTCATTATTTCACTGCATAAGTTTCCTTCCCACACAGTTAAGACCCAAAGATTTGGCATTCCCTGTACATATGCAGGGTTTTTTTCTAAATTCTTAACTACTCTCTATTCTCCCCTTCTAATTTAGACCACAAGAGTGAAAATAACTGCATTTCTACCATTAAACATTACCTTTGGGGCTGATAAATATTTTCTCAGTTGCTAGAGGTAAGAAAAACAACAGCTAAGCCAGCAAGGAATGCAACCCAAACTCATGTAGGTTTGAGAAAAAACAAAGTAAAATAACTAACAGTGACAGATAATTTGCGAATAATATGGGCACAGAAAAAACACCCAAGAACACAAACTAAATTCAACTTGCAAATACTATGTGAACAGGTAAGAAAACTATACTATACCTTTTTATAACAACTGTTCTCAGAAACCTGGTTTTCAGGTTATGAACCCACAATGATTTCCAAAGTAAGCCTCTCCTACATGCTTTTGCTTGCCTGCCTTCTCTAAGGGTAATTGTATTTTTGATTTTCTTTTTAATCCTAAAATAAAATCTAAAACCAAAGCTCTCCAGCTTAGATCAAACTCTCTTAGATTTTACCAGTACATCCTGTTCTTCCCCACTAAGAGAAAATCAAAGTCTGATCTACATAGATAATGAAAGAAGAGAAGATATCGTAACAATACAGTGCTTTAGACTTGGAGACTACCTGGAGCTGAAAACTACGCATTGTGTGTTAGTACCCATGTATGTGTAGGTTGTATAGACTACTAACCTTGATTGTTCCTGGGGAAGGTTTCCACAGTGTTCTGCTCTCATCTGCCCTTAGAGCAACTTTCTCTCAGTGGACTGGTTTTTTTATATCACCTCAAGGCTTTTTCAGGAAGTAACAGGACACCAATTTATCAGTTTTAGTTTTCCCATAAAAATAAAGAGACCAGTCACACAAACTGATCCAGGTGATAATTTTCAGTTTTAACCACTTGGTGAAATGAAGTGAAGGCACTCACACTATCCATGTGGATATCAACAGGGATGCCAGGAACTTTTTTTTGATGATGGAAAACACTACTCCAGCATGGTGCTGCAAGACCTTGTTCTAAATAATTGATTGTTCAAAAGAAAAATAACTAACCCTTATAAATGAAATATTTTAGTTTGACATCTCACTTATCAACTATACAACTGTATTGTCTTCATTTTGGTTTCCTCTTTTTACATGTCTACTCTTTGGCACCATCTTAACTTACAGCCACATTTTCCAATTTAGTATCGAATGCTTGAGGTCTGCATTCCTACTACATGCTGCTCAGGAGCAGTTGCCTACATGGAAATGCACCACTGTGTGTTATCAGGACCTTTTAGAGCAACTGAGGAGGCAAATGCATAGCAGATTAACAGATATACCTTCTGTGATGCTGCACAGTAGCTTCAAAGTCTCCTTTAACTTCTGGGACACCTGAGCTACTAAAGAGCTGTAGTAAATTAAAAATCATCTGTGTTTATGTTTGGTGCAAAGTGAGTTCAAAAGCACAGGATGGGCAGGAAAGAAAGTTACTGAAAGTCTCCACAAACGGGAAACTTGTAAGCTGTGGTTAGCCACATTTATGCATGATCCCATCAGCAAAACATGACTGTGTAATAAATGTTTGTAATTTTCAGGCAGGTCGAGAGACATGACCAAAGAAAGTTGGAATGCAAAGGGATGCAGAGTGGCAGTGAGAGGGTCATTACAACCACACAAATCCAGCCCAGGACTTACATGGAGTTTGTTTGAAATACCCCTCACAGACACAACGCTATGGGTAGACTCCATAATGCATAGCTAGGGAGATATACATGCTTACGTGTCTGCCTGGGTGCCCCTGGCAGTAGTAAGAGCTCTGAATGGGATGGCTGTGCGAATGCAACTCCACCAACACGGAGGCCACCCACCCCATCCCTTCAGGGTGGCAAGAAGAAGTGCCACTGGAGACCTTTGGCACTGTATTTTCCTGAAGTACTGTAAAAGCTTATTCCCAGATCAACAAAGCTTGAAAGACATGCCTAAAGCTATAAATGCGTAATTCAAACCTATCTGCAAATATTTCAGTATCATTTACAAAACCAAGCAAGCAAAATACAAAAGCAAACAAATAAACAAAATCTACCAAAAAAACTAACCAATATCAGGATCCAGTTCTTAAAAAGTGCTTCCGTGCAATACATCTTCTGATGGATTATTCTGTAGTGCCACAAGAGGACACTCTTAAACCATATTTTTAAATGAGGACCATAGCTTCGAAAGTCATTCTGTGTTTAGTGGTAGATAAAACTTCTGCTTCTCAGCAACACAGAGGATAAGGACAGTTTTCCATATTCACCAAATCTTGCTTAAGCTCAGAATTCAGATACTAAATTCAACAAATTTGTTATTATATGTGCTTTAAAAATTGTAGCTCAACTGACGGCAGTAACCCTTACAAATTGCATAAACTTCAATTCCTACAACTTTTTCTACTACTGCGCTCACCCTTTTTCTGAAAGCATGTAACATATTTTACACTTTATTGCAACATGTTAGAAACTTGCTATTTCCATATGTGTAAAGGTATGGTACTAGTAATCATGGATCTTGTCCTTAATCACACAAAGCAACTAGACATGTTTACTCTTTTTATAAATTAATTAAGAATTAGGTTTATAGAAATGTAATTGCCTTATTTTAGAGACATTGGGTACAATTTTTCCAGATAGAGCCAAGCAAGTAATTAGAAAATGTGAATTATACATTAAAAACTGTTGAGTTGATGTAAGCCAATCATCAAGGAACATAAAATAGCTTGCTTCTTTATAGTATACTCTGCTGGAACAAGTGTTTACAACAAACATCCAGAATATTCTTCCATTTGTTTTATTATATGACTTGAAGTGAGTTCTGTTGTCCGAACAAGAACAAAGAAAATAGTTAAATGACGAACTAGCTTCTTTATACATAGAGTTTAACAATAAGCTGATTAGGAACAACAGAATTTAAGACAGTTGATGATGCTGGTTATATTTGGGATAAATATATTTCATGCATAGCTTCATTTTACAGTTGTGATGGAGTTGAATGGTACTGTTAATGAAGCTGAGTAGTACTTTAATGCCTTTTTTATAATGGTTAGTTGTTCTAGGGAGAAGAGAGGAACCTCAAATTGTTATTCAAAGCCTCAAAATGACTTCTAACTTTGGCTTTTTTTTTAACATAGCAGCAATTAAGTGGATGTAGGAGACTACCATCATCTTTATTTTAACCCATGTGGTCAGCTCTGGGATATTCTGCCAAATCTAATTAATGTCAAGTGATGATTACATAATTTGAAATTTGCTGTATTTTTTTTTTCTAAGTTGTTATTTAGTGATTAATAGCTCCAGCCTCTGGGGGATATCTTGTGATATGAGAGTTCTGCTGACTGCTTTTTGCTAAATGCTCTTCTCAGTGTCCTGAGTATCCAGAAGTATATGCAATATACAACCATAAATTCAGAGGTGTTATAGAATCATAGAATTATCAGGGTTGGAAGGTACCTTAAAGATCATCTTTTTCCAACCCCCCCTGATGTTATTCACAGGCAGGAGGGTAGATTTACCCACAGAACCAAAATCTTTGAAACAGATGCTCTTGTACTTTATAAAAGTCCTTAGTGTGCTGGATCACAGTATAATTTTCTGTAACTGTGATTTTTTAGCAAATATGTAGGAACAGTGAGTGCTGCAATGCAAGCTGTAAACAATAACTGTTCAGCACACAATATATAGAATGGAAAAAAAAAATACAACTGTCTCTCATTTCAATGTTATTAGCTGTACTTTTATTAAATAACCAGAAGAATGAAAAGGAAATAGACTTTTTAATGCATTACCCAAGGTATCCTGACATGTTATTGACAAACACTGCCATAGACATACTTTCCCATAAGCCAAGATGGTCAAACTGCAGTTCACAAGCAGCTTAAAGGTGGTCCCTGGTCCATGCAGCTGATTGTGGGAGCTCTGGGGTGCAGCTGTAGCAAGGGACTCAATGTGCCTGGCAAGCCCCACTCTTGGCCTGGCCCCAGCATAGTTTTGCAGCCTCTCTGGTGCATCAGCAGACAGGGTCTGCATTTGCATTTTAGGGAGTGAAGGGATTGCTGTGGAGGCAGATGAGGCTCCACCTGGTCTCAATGCTTTTTTTGGTGCTTGGGATGGTGTCCAGGGATTTGCAGAGACCAACAAAGGGGACAGAGTAAAGCAGAAGGGAGCTGAGGGTGGACTGTGTGCTGGGGACAGAAAGGGTAGACAGAGCTGTGGGCTATGCTGAAGTTCCATGCAATGGTTTGAAAGTTCAGGGTGTGTATTAAATTTGCACATGAAAGATGGAAAAGAGGCTTCGAAAACTAGATTTTTGACAGGAGGATCTTGGTTCTTTGGGGAGTGTAGTTGTCTAAATTTGAACAGCAAAGACTTTGATTGGGACAATGTATATGAAGGAGAAAGTCATGAGTACATAGGTGGCAACAGAAACTCTTTGTTTTCAGCTTCTGAACTCCCTTCCCATATGCTATCTATGCTATTGCAATGACAAAGCCACTGCTCACACATTAAAGGAAGAGATCAGTTCTTTCTCTGTGCACCCATATCACATCACGCTCTTTAGACACATGTTGTTTTAGCTCTTTTCTGAGGTTCCAAAATAACTTTTGGGGAAAGCAATGTGTGAGGTAGACAGAAGGGGGGAAAAAGGGAACCGAACTTCCCATCCAAGACAGAGAAAATTGTAGGTATAGAAAAATGGACTCAAATGTAATAGAGTTAGTATTATTTTTGGTGGGCTATCCAAAGAAAATACAACTCAACTATTCTGGCTTAACAGAAAGTTTATTCCAGAAAAAAACAGTAGGTTGAAATAACAAGAACAGATAGGCAGCTATGAAGCAAAGATGACTCAATCTATTTTTCACCATCAGCCAGCATTTAGTTTGTTCTTACGCCAGCTTAGCACAGTGCAAACATCTCCTTACATCACCTTTGTTGTTAAGAGTTCCCTGTGGACGCAACAGGATCTTAGACTGAAATGGCACATGCCATCATCTAGGCAAAACCAGTAAAGGAATGGTAATGGTCATGAGGAGATCATGAGGTGCTATGCTACTGTTTGACATTTCCAGTGGTTAAATACCTTCTGAGATGTTGACTTATATCCCAAGAACCAAGATAAAAGGAAACTTTGGAATCAGATTTTGTTGTTGTTGTTGTTGTTTTTTGGGGGCGGGGGGGGATTTGATTTTGCCATATTACCATATCTATACAGAGAGGAAAACTCTCTAAGACCCATGTTGGATTTTTAGAAAGCAGGCATTCTTTATTGCGGCACCAGGCAACGCTCAGGGAATCGTTTCCTCTGGTGCATGCAGGAGGTTACAAAGTATGTGCTTATATTAGGTAATAGCTTATGCATATACAGTGTTTTCCAGGAAAATATCTACAAAGTCATTATAATTCTGAGACCTCATGCATATATTAATGAGTTTTACTGCACATGTGTGGGGTGCCTCCTGCTGGCTTTTGGGGGTCACAGCTCTCTTCATCTTCCTCATCTTGTCCTTCTGGTGACCTGCTGTTCTTCACATGTGTGGTCTATTTCATCCTTGGTGTGCCAAGAGCTGATCAGGGTCATAGTTTCTTGTTTCTTTCATCCAAATTAGTTAAAGCAAAGCAGAGTATAAATTCCTTGGTGGTTATTCTACCTATTGTTTTATCAAAGTAAGCAAGGTCGTGGGAAGTGTAACATATATCAATCCCCCCTTTCATTTGACAGGAAATTTTTTATTTATTGAGGGGAAAAATTATTTGATTCTTATTACACCACTGTCTGCAGCAAGAGCAACATTGAATCATTGCACAAATTAAAATACATATTCATATATTCAGAATTATGATCACAAATAATAATTTTAACCAAGATAAATCAGGAAGACAAGATGTTAATATCTTCCATAATTCTTCAAATCCTAATGAACGATCTCCTTTGATCGTTTCATGTAAGATCTCTTTGCTTCCTGATTTCATCTAAATCTGTTTAAATCTTATGGTCTTGATTTACATACATACAACAGCTGTTATTTATAACCATACACACCCCTTCTTGTGGGTCTAATAATATATCTAATGCCATCCAGTTTTGTAAAAAACTTGAGAATGACTTTTGGCTACTTTCTGTAGGGCCTGTAGTGCATCAATAGTTTTTGCTTCTATTATTTATAGAATAGCTGAGATGTTTACAATTGGTTTTTTTCTAATTCACTTACTCTGAGCCATGGGAGAAACCATCTAGCAAAACTATGGAATGAAGTGGGGCAATATGCTATAGCATTATGGGCTCTTTTGGATCATATGTGAAAATTTCTTATCCATTTTCTTTGTTCTATCAATTTATTAAAAAGTTACATCAGGAATTAGGGCTCCTAGTGTACACATTCCTATCTAGCCTGGAGGCAAAGCCTCATGTGCCTTATTTCCACACAACCAGTACCACCCTCTACCATTCGGAGCATTCCAATACCCTTTCTGGTCTCTTTGAACATGTAACTGCATTGTCTAGTCATGGTTTGGATAGTAACCTATGAAAATGTTGCCTGGGTTAAGAGTTTTGTTAGTAGTTATGCACTTTATTTTGGGAGCACAAGGATTTATTACCTCTTGGATTCAAAGGTCAGTGTCACTTTGGCTGGTATATTTAGGGTTTATCCATAAATTGTTCCAATTTGTGTTAAATGGCACAGGCCTATCAAAAGCCACCTTCTAGTACTATGCTCAGGTAAGTGTGTACCCATCCAACAAATAGTCTTAAGTACTTGTGCTAAACTTTGAGATAATATTAAATGAGGATTTTTACTCCAATTAGGTTGCCCAACTTGTCTCATGGCTATTATTACCATCAACCAGGTAAGTAATTTGGTCATCATGATAGTGTCAATTTTAATCTAAGAGGGCAATGTTATTCTATCGACCATGGGGTTGGGGCTTTCTTTAGTCTAGAGTAGTGAATCCAAGGTCCTTTTCCCCAAATCTTTATAGCAGTATATGTTGCTAGTAATACTTGAAAGGGTCCCTTCCACTTTTCCATCACAGGTTCTAAGTTCCACCATTTTATATAAATCCAGTCTCCAGGTTGGAAAGGATATGCTGCTGTGCCTAGATCAAGAAGGTCTGTTCATGACCTTGTGTCACTGGAGTTCCTTTAAAGTTTTTCCTAAAGAGATCAGGTAATTTTTTAAACTTGTTTCCCCTATTATACAGGTTGCATGTGGAATATGTGGCATCTGATAAGGCCATCCATTTAACACCTCATACAGACTTACTCCTTTCTTTCCATGGGGCTGGATCCTTATTCTTAATAAAGTTAGGGGTAATGCTTGAGTCCATGGCACAGATTTTCTTGACAAATTTTACTAATTTGTTACTTAATAGTGTAGTTCATGCTTTCTACCTTTCCACTTGCCTGTGGTCTACAACAGTGTGATAATCCCAGGTTGTAGACAAAATTGTACTTAACTGTTTAATTGTATTAGCAATGAAATGGGGTCTGTTTTCTACATTCCTAAAGGTACGCCAAATCTGGGAATCATTTCTTTTAATGATATCTGAACTACTTCCCTTGCTTTATTGGTATGGCAGGGGAAAGCTTCTGGCCACTTGCTAAAAGTATCTGTTAAGGCTAAAAGATATTTATATCCCTCTTTCCTCAGTAATTCAGTAAAATCTATTTGCTAGTTGTGTCTGGGAGAATTTCCTTGTTTAGTAACTCCACAGATTGGCCTGTAAATGGTATTTGGATTATTCTTAAGACAAATTTCACATCTCTCAGTGATTGATTGAATTATTTCCATCTTATTGTTACTCTTTGAAGATGTTTTCTTAAAATTTTCTGTTCCCAGTGTGTTTTATTATGCTCTCTCTTAATGATTTATTTCATTAATATAAGATGTATTACTATTTGCCCAGTGGGCATAATAGCCCATCCTTTATCTTGCTTCTCAGACTGTAATTTGATTATCATTTCATTATCTTTCTCACTATATTGTGGTGGTTCATCTGGTAAAGCTATTTCTTTTTCTGGTATTAATTCTAGGATAACTTTTTCTTCTGCCTCTTTTGCAGCTTTGTCTGCCAATCAGTTGCCTAACTGTGGAATGGTTTTTCCTGTCTGATGTGCTCTGCAGTGCATAATAGCAAGTTATGTTGGCTTTTGGATGCTTTTCAATAGTTCTTGAACCTGAGCAGCACATTTAATTGTGGTGCCTTGGTTAACAGATAGCTTCCCAATAGCTCCATGGGCACTGACTACCCCAAAGGCATACTTGGAGTCTGTCCGGATGTTGACTTGTTTTCCTTCACTTAAGTCCAATGCTCTTGGGAGGGCTATCAACTCATCTCTCTGTACACATACTGTCAAAGGCAAGGCTTGTGATTCTACTACCTTGCCAATGGTAGTTATAGTGTACCTGAAGATTAGCTTTCCATCTCAAACAAAGCTGCTCCCATCAGTATATAATTCCCAGTGCAGATTTTTGAGTGGGGTAACCTTCAGATGAGGCTGGCTGGACTAAGCTTCTTTGATAGTCTACAGACAATCATGTTCTGGGGTTCCTTCTACCTGATCCACTGAGAGAAATGTAGCAGGGTTAATGATTGAGGTGGTTTTCCTCTAACAATATACCTGGTGTTGTAGCATGCAACTGGGAGCCAGCCAGTGACTTCCTTTCTGTTCTAGCACAGTGATTACCATATAGGGAACATATACCACTATTGTTTGGCCCATTGTAAATTTATGAGTTTCTTGAATTAATAATACAGTTATGGCTACTGCTTTAAGACAGTACCATAGGCCACCCCTGGCTTACATTGTCCAGTTGTTTAGAAAAATACACTACCACTTGCTGTTGTGGTCCCAGAAATTGGGTCAAAACACCAAGGGCTACACCTGTTTTAGTGCCTGTTTTAGTTGTTTAAATGCATTCTCACTGTCAGTGGTCCAATTAAGATATCCATTATGAGAATTCTTTAACATTTCATATAAAGCTTTTGCCAACAACCCATAGCTAGCAATCCACAGCTGACAACAATTGACCATTCCTAAGAATACTTTCAGTTATCTTAAAGTACAGGGCTCTGGATGATGGCAAATTGCTCCTTTTCATTCGGGCCCTACTTGCCTTTGTCTAAAAGAATCTCAAAGCCTAAATAAGTCACCACTTCTTGTCTGAGTCCCAAAAAATTTAACAGGCTTGTCATCAAAGAGAGGCATTGTTCTTTCATTTCTGCAGCAGTTAAAATATCATCTACATATTGCAGCACAGTTCCTTGATTATTTTCTTTCCTCCAAAGTTCTAACTCTGGCTAACTGGTTTCCAGAACTTGTTGGACTGTTTTTGAAACCCTGGGCAAAACCATCCATGTAAATTGAGTCTTTTGCCTGTTTCAGGTTTTTCCCATTCAAAGGCAAAAAGCTTTTGGCTTTCAACATCCAGAATGCAGGAAAAGGCATCTTTTACATCTAAAACTGTGAACCACCCCCGTTCTTCTCTCAAGGTTGTTAATAGGGTGTATGGATTTGCTACAACAGGTTGTATATGTATATCCTGAACTATCTGATTTATTGCTTTCGGACCTTGGACTAATTGATAGTCCTTCCGAATAGCCTTTTAAACTGGTAAAATAGGAGTATGATATTTTGATTCACATTCTCTTAATAACCCATAATATATAAATTTCTCAATGAAAGGCAATAGTCCTTTTCTAGCTTCTGATTTTAAGGGGTATTTCTTCAGTTTTACCAGAGCTGATACTGGTTTAAGTTAATTCTTAAGGGTTCTGTTCACTTAGATTTTTCTGGGATTTCTCCAGCCCACACAATGGGAATCACTGCAACCTTCACTTCCTGGGGTATTTCTCCCTTTTCAGGTCTTATAACCTGCAATAATAAAGCCACTGCTTCAACAAATTTAGTTTCTGGGATCAAAACTTCTACTTCACCCTTTTAAAATTTAATCTCAGCCTCTAACTTTTCTAATAATTCTCTTCCCAAGAGTGACCTTGGGGAGTTGGGCACATACAAAAATTGATGAGTTGTTTTCCTAATCTCATCATTAACAGATTAAAGAAGGGCCATCTTTCACAAGACCCTGTCACACCAATAATATTTATATTATTAGAGCTTAGCTCTCGTTCTTTTGTATTTAATACTGAATAAGTGATCCCTGTGTCTACCAAAAATTCAAATTTTCTCTTTCCCAGCTTAGCTGTAACCAGAGATTCTGCTGGGAAAGAGTTTTCTGGTCCCCTTCAATCCTGGTCAATTGAAAACAAAAGATTATCACACTCTTTTCACTTTCAAGAAGGACACTCCTATTTCCAGTGCCCCTCCTGCTTGCAGTAAGCACACTGATTTTCTCTTAGTTGCAGCAATCTAACTTCACTTCCTGGGAGCTCACCCCATCCCCTTCCTCTGAGAGAGGGGTATTCTCCTTCCAAGACCTTTGTTGTGAGTATTCTTCTAATACTGTCACTAATTTCTAATTCACTTTCTCTTTTTGCACATCTCTGTTCCTATATGCCATCCATGCTACATCTAACATTTTTCCCCAATACCTAGCATCTGCTTCTTGTAACTTCTGTGTCTTCCTTCTAATATCATCTAATATAATCTCTGTTCTATAAACAGAGGAGTTAACTGATTTCTCCGTTATTCCGAATCCAGATCAATATTAGTAAATTTTCAGGCCACTTCCTTTAACCGGTTTAGAAAATCTGTGGCGGACTACTTCCAATCTTGTTTAATTTCATATAGTTTGGACATATTAATGGCCTTAGGCATAGCATTCCTGATTCCAAACAAGATCTACTTCGATATTGAGTTAGGAGTCTCATTTCCCCACAGTCATTGGGATTCAGTGCAGGACCTACAGATGGTAAGTGGTTCTCCACTGTTCCTTGTAGAGCATGTGAAGTAATTTGTTCTTCTACATGTATTCTAGCGTCTCTCTTGATCACCTCTCTTTCTGTATTGTCAAATAGTACTTGCATGACTGCTTCTGTATCTCTCCAATCTGGATCCTGGGTCTTAACTATAATGTCAAATGCATTTGTTGATCTATCCAGATCCTATCTATAAATTCCAACAGCTATTTTCCAATTATTCAAATGAGTTATATAAAATGGGACCTTAACAGTTACTGGTCCTTCATTTTTAATTATTTGTCTCAAAGGAGCTTGAATTACTTCTCCTACTTTTCCCGTCGGTCTTCCAGCCATGTGGCTAAACCCCACTGCTACTTCCCCTATAATATCTTTTTGAACCTCAGTTGCCTCAGTCTAATCTTTCCCTACATGTGTTGTCTCTATCCCCCTGTCCTCTATCACCTTTTTGCCTCAGCCTTGGGGCTACTAACATCTCTAAGTCCTCCTGCTGGTCCTCCTGTTTTAACATACAGCAATTATCTATCTTTTGTTTTTACCCTTCCCCAGTTTATTCTTTTCCAATGCCAGAACCAAAGGGTCAGAAAGTGGCAAATTAATTCCACATTTCTTTTGCAACTCCAAGTGCCATCATAAGGAGAAAAACATTTCTGAGTGTACAACCTCATCCCATTTTCCTCTCCTGTGCTGGTATAACATTAACTGCAATAAAGTGCTATAATTCAAAGTCACATTTTGTGGCCATTTTTTTGCTATCTTCTAACTGATAAAGTGGCCACCACTGGTTACAATACTTTATTAAGTCTGCCTGCTTTACAACACCTCACGGAGGTCTGACAATTCGTCTCCAGTGATTTAATACACATTCTAAAAGATACTTTTTCAGAACTCCCTCAGCTGTCATCAACTTGTTGCCCATTTTCGAACACACAGTATTACAGTCAGACACTTACAGCAACAAATCACTAACCCAAGAAAACAAGTAATTATTACTATAATTATTACTATTATTCCTATCTACAATATTAATCCCTTCTCAGATTTAATAACCAAGTGGGGACTCGAACTGCTAAGGTATTTTTCAGCCCAACCCTGCAAGGTTTTCACTATATCTTATGGGCAGGCAAACAGAACTCCAGAAGAATGCCTTTTCTTATCAGGGATCTTGCTCAAGCTCTTCAGTCTGGAGGTCAAAGATTTTCCCTGAGAATCCCTCACTGCCAGCTGGAGGGTCCTGTGATCTCAGGATCCATTATGGTTCAGGAGAAGACTCCAATCTGGGTTCTGAAATCATTACCGCACCAATACAGAGAAGAAAAACTCTCTAAGACTCATTTTGGAGTGTATGCACAGTTGGTCTATTTCATCCTTGGTTGGTCAAGAGCTGGTAAAGGCCAGAGTTAGTTTTTTCTCCTGTTTCTTTCATCTTACTCAATTAGTTTACATTAAAGTGAAGCAGAGTATAAAGTCCTTGGCAGTTTTTCTACTTATTGTTTTATCAAAGTAAGCAAGGTCATGGTGAACGTAACATAGATCAGCAGAAATTTATTTTTTCCCATACCTAAAGTATATCTGTGGGAGAAGTAATTTGAAGATTTGATCTGAGAAAAGTAGTGGACACAACAGGTGATATTTGCATTATCATTGCCAGGTTCATTGGACTAGAAGTCCAATTCATTTAAAAATACCTGCCGCCTACTCAAAACTTTTCTTGCTATTCCTGTGCATAGCAGTGAAAAACAAACAAAATATTTTGAAGTGCGTAACCACTCTCTCAGTAAAGAATTTCTTCCTAGTATCGAATCTAAACCTCCCCTGACATAACTTGAGGCCATTTCCTCTCATTTTATCATTAATAATTTGGGAGAAGAGACCAACACCAGCCTCAATACAACCTCCTTTTAGGTAGCTGTAGAGAGCAAGAAGGTCTCCTCTCAGTCTCCCCTTCTCTAGACTAAACAACCCCAGTTCCCTCAGCCTCTCCTCATAAGGCATGCTTTCCAGACCCCT
>JANHGN010137828.1:910-16008 GCA_024605025.1 Megaceryle maxima | reverse complement strand
GAACCGCGCATGCGCGTTGCGCCCGTCCGTGCCCGCTCTCCCCGCACCCCTCCCCCTCCCCACCCACCCCACCCACCCCCCCACCGGTACCGGAGCGGGGGGGCACGGCGCTGACCTTGGTGCCATCGCGGAAGTCGGGCAGAGGCCCGGTGCCCTCCCGTATCACCTCCTTGTACACGCCGTCCGCCCGCAGCTGCTCGACCTGCTGCGCCATAGTCGCCGCGCCCCGCCCCGCCCCGCCTGCCTTCGGTCGTCTCCGTCGCCGCTCGGTTCTTTCCGGAGAGACGCGGCCGACGCGGCGGCGCCGCCTAGCGGCGGGGAGGACCGTGGCTCCGGGAAGCGGGCGGGCCAGTCCCGGGCACCGGCGGCGGGTGCGGTTCCCGCCCTGCCCCGAGCGCTTGAGGAGGCACGGGAGGGGATTCCAGGAGAAAAACCACCCGTGACGCTCGGCCACGTCTCTGGGGCGGCCGCGGCGTGGGGCGGGGGGTGCTCCCAGTGCCCGCGGCGAGGGTCGCCTGTCCCAGGGGTGATCCCGGTGTCCCCAGCACTCACAGGGAGGGTCACCTCCTGTCCCAGGGGTGCTCCCAGAGTCCCCGGAACCCACGGTGAGGGTCCCCTCCTGCCCCGGGGACACCGAAGCCATGTTGCCCTCTCCTGCCAGCCCTGCCAGCTCCCTGGAGGCCACGTGGCAGCCGTGGCAGGGCCACTACGGTGTTGGGGACATCCCAGGTGATGCCAACACGTCCCAGGGTGACATGGAGAGTTTGCAGGTGGTACGTCCCCATGCTACCCGCAGGTGCACCCCTGTCCCCCCCCTCCCCCCCCCCAGTGCGGTCACGATGCCACCGACGACTGCCACCAGTTGCCACCCCACGTGGCCCTTGGGCCACCTGCATTTCCTGGCTGCCGCCAGCGGTGGGTGGCTCAGCCCCATCCCCACCCCCACGTGCAGCTGAGACCTCAGGGGAGCTCCTACTACCACCCCCTGCACCCAGCGGGTTTTACTGTCCTGGTTTAGCCACCTAGGTCCTGTCCCCTGCCTGGCGCCGGGCTGGCGTCACTGTGGGCTGATGCCGGTGTGTGAACACGCGGCGTTACCAGCAGCGCTGCAGGTGGCCGGGGAGCCGCGTGTGGTTGATGCCGACGCCAAGTCCCTGCTGGCGGTGAAACCGCCTCCTTCCTGCCTGTGCTGTGAGATGATCGTGGGGATGCTGCCATGTGCCACCGACCTCCACGAGGCACTGGGGACCTGCCACCTGCAAAGACTGTGGTGAGCCCGTCAGGTGCCTTTGGCTTGGTGCCCCCCCAGGGGTCTTCAAGCACCCCAGGAAGGGGAGCACCCTGGCTTTGCCTGATGTTGGTGTTGCTGATGGCCCCGTGGTGGGTTTGGTGGGTTTTGGGGTGAATCCTGTCACCATCAGGACTAGTCTCGTGCCAACAGAGTCAGTCCCACAGGGGGACACAGGCGGGAAGGGCCCATGCACCCCAGTGCCTTGGGGAGGGGCTGGCTCCCCCCGGGTACATCCGGACGCCGACCCGCTGTGGTGAGGTGTGTGACGCCAGAAGCGGAGCCGAGTCTCATATTTGGGCATGGAGCAGGTTATTGGAGGCTGGGGCCCTGCCAGATGGGAGATAACCCGCCTAGTAACGGCTCTAAAGGTGCTGCTGTCTCCATTGGCTCCCAACCACCGCATTGCGCTGGGGGGTCCGTCCCTGCATGATGGTGCCCATCGGGGTGTTGGGGCTGCTCCTGTGCGCACAGCTCTGCAGGGGTGAGCGTCAGGGTGTGGGGCGGCCGTGGGGCAGGAGTGGGGCAGGGACAGGGCGGCTCAGAACCATCCTCACCACAGGCACCGGGGAGCTGCGGCTGGTGGGCGGCGGCGGGCGCTGCGCCGGGCGGGTGGAGGTGAAGCACGACGGCGAGTGGGGCTCCGTCTGCAACTACGACTTCGACTGGGAATCCCGTTGGCCCACCGTGGTGTGCCGGCAGCTGGGCTGCGGGCTGCCAGTCAGGTCGTCCTCGTACGCCCCGTTCGGGCAGGGCAATGGCAGGATCTGGCTCCAGCCTTTCCTCTGCCAGGGCACCGAGGAGGAGCTGCAAGCCTGTCTCCATTTTGGCTGGGGAAAGCACTTCTGTGGCCACAACCTGGACGTGGGGGTGACCTGCTCAGGTGAGGTGGGAAGGGGGTGACCGCGCTGGGATGCTGGCCCTGTACTGGGGCATCCCGGCGGGGCTGAGGCTGTGATGTTCTCCTGGGGCAGAGGCGGTGGAGCTGAGGCTGGTGGCCGGCGGAGGACCCTGTGCTGGGAGGGTGGAGGTGAAGCTGCGGGGACACTGGGGCACGGTGGGGGATGGCAACTGGCACATAGATGAAGCCGAGGTGGTGTGCCAGCAGCTGGGCTGTGGCTCGGCCATCGGCGCCTATGCAGCTGCCGCCAGCTTTGGCAAAGGGGACGGTCCCATCAGCCTAGCGCGGGTCGAATGCCGCGGGGACGAGGCCACCCTCTGGGACTGCGTGATCCATGGCTGGGGACCCTATGCCGGCATTCACGACTTTGACACCGCTGTCGTCTGCCAAGGTAGGAGCTGGGTGGTGAGAGGGGGGACATGCTGGTCCCGGCACACCCCTCACTGCTGACTCTCCCGGCAGGGTTTGCCCGGCTGGTTGGCGGTGGCAGCGACTGTGCCGGGCGGCTGGAGGTGCGGCGAGGCAAAGTCTGGACCAGTGTCTGCGAGGACCATGTGGACATCAAGGCTGCCCATGTGGTCTGCCGGGAGCTGGGCTGTGGCATGGCACTGGCTGTCACCAGCACTGCCCTGCCCAAGGCAGGGTCCATGCCCTTTTGGGAGGAAGGGTTTGACTGCAACGGCACCGAGCACCTCCTTGCCACCTGCGCCCGCAGGCAGCCCCGTAGCCGCGGCTGCACCAGCCCTGCCAGCATCGTCTGCTCCCGTAAGCACTGGGGATGCTGGGGGGGTGTCCGGGGGGTCCTCGCACCATCGTGCGTCCCCCACCAGCACCATTTCCGCTGCAGCCTACACGGGTTTCCGGCTGGCGAACAACACCTCGAGCTGCGCTGGGAGGGTCGAGGTGGAGGTCAAGGGGACATGGGGGTCCCTCTGTGCCACTAGCTGGGACCTGCCCGATGCCCATGTCCTCTGTCACCACCTCGGCTGTGGATCTGCCATCACTGTGCCCCCAGGAGGCTCCTTCGGCGGGGGGGATGGGCCGCTGTGGCCAGACGCCTTCAGTTGTGGTGGGAGCGAGAGGCACCCAGGCGAGTGCCCCGTGACAGTGCTGGGAGAGCCCTCCTGCCCCCCTGGCCACGCCGCTGCTGTCAACTGCTCAGGTCTGTGTGGCACCCACCACAAAAAGCTTTAAGGGGCTTTTGGGATTCCCCAAAAATTGGGAGAGGAGGATGCAGGGCTATTTTTACAGGGGCCCTCCGTTCTCTCTGCCACTGGTGCTGTGGCCACATGGTGCTGCCGGGCTGCTTGCAGGGCTTGCCGAGACCCCACGGCTGGTGGAGGGGCAGAGCCGGTGCGACGGGCGGCTGGAGGTCACTGTGAGCCATGGCACCTGGGCCCGTGTAGCGGTGGGGCCGTGGGATGCCCAGGGTGCCAGAGCCGTGTGCCGGCAGCTGGGCTGTGGGGTGCTGGGGGAGGTCTACGCAGTGCCGGGCTCGGGCACCGTGGAGCTGCAGTGTGATGGCACCGAGGAGACCCTGTCTCAGTGCAACGTCTCAGGGACAGTCACCGTGCCGACTGGCAGCCCCGAGGCGGTGGCCATTGTCTGCTCAGGTGAGTGCTCCAGGAAGGGTCGGGGGTTACTGGCCCCCTGAGCGGCCACCCCAGCCCAGTCCCCTGGGTGCCCTGCAGGCAGCCAGAGGTTGCGGCTGGCAGCTGGCCCCGGGCACTGTGCTGGACGGGTGGAGATCTACAGTGGCAGCACCTGGGCCACCATCTGCCAGGACAGCTGGGACACGCTGGATGCCACTGTGGTCTGCCGCCAGCTGGGCTGCGGAACAGCGCTGGCAGTGCCCAGCTCAGCTCCCTTTGGTCCCGGCACTGGGCCACTGTGGCCAGAAGCCAGTGGCTGTGCTGGGACCGAGGAGTCGCTCTGGGAGTGCCCGGTCTTGACTCGGCGTGGCTGCCAGCGAGGTGGTGGGGCCAGTGCCATCTGCTCAGGTCAGTGCCCTGTGCCCCCAGACCAGGGGGATGGTCCCCCATGGTTGGGAGGGTGCCTGGCTCGGCCGTACACTGACCCCCCTCATCCACCCCTTGCAGAGCAGCTCTCCCTGCGGCTGGCAGGCGGCAGCAGCCGCTGCGAGGGGCACCTCGAGGTGTTCTACAGTGGTACCTGGGGCCGCGTGTGTGCCAACGGCACCAGTCCTGCCACCGCCACCGCCGTCTGCCAGCAACTGGACTGCGGGCACAGCGGGAGGCTGGTGGCTGCCCCAACCCAGGAGCCGGCCCCAGCCTGGCTGGCCTGGGTGGACTGCAAGGAGGGGACCCGCTCGCTCTGGCGATGCCCATCAGCACCCTGGCGCCTGCAGGCCTGCAGCCCTTATGAGGATGCCCATGTCACCTGTGACAAGGACAGCGATGGCATGAGTGGGATGCCCACGCCATCCCCAGGTAGCTCTGCCCGCACCGGCAGTCCCCGCGCTGGGCTGGCCGGGGTCCCCCACCTCACACTGCCTGGCAATGTCCCCGCAGGTGTCCCCCGCAGCACCACCCTGGCAGCACCAGCAGGGACTGTGCCAGTGCCCACAGTCCTGTGCGTGATCCTGGGGACGCTGCTGTGCCTGGCGCTGGGTGCCCTGGCTGTGCAGATGTGCCGCGCCCGGGCTTGGTGTCGAGGTGGGTCTGGGTGGGTGGGTGCCAGGGCAGAGCTGGTTAGGGGGTCCTGGGGCTCCCTCACCCTGAGGCAGCTCAGTGGGTGGGCAGTGGGTGACCCTGGTACCACCCACAGTCAACCATGGCCCCAGGTGAGCACTGCCTGTCACTTCAGGCCCTGGTAGAGATGCTGATGCCATCTCTGATGCCATCTACGAAGAGCTGGACTACACCATGATGCCAGAGTACCAGGAGGTGCCCAGTTGCCCAGGTCAGAGCAGCCCCCCCATGCCTGGTGGCTCTCCCCAAAGAGCGGGGGCTCTGTCCCTGCAGCACTGGCTCCTGGTGGTGTGGCACTGGCTTAACCCCCTGGCATGGGGGTGTCCACTGGTGTCACCCTGTCCCTGTTCTGTGGCAAGGGGCTGTGCTGCCTGTGGTGCCAGTTCTGGACACCTCCAACACCTCTTGTCCCCTCTCCAGGCTCCCCGTTGGAGGGGTCGGGGACAAAGCTGCCGTATTACACCACGGACAGCGCAGAGGAGGGTGACCCCGAGGCTGCCCAAGGTAGGGGCACAGGGACAGGAACCCAACAGGGAGCCCCCAGGACAGGGTGTGGGGATGGGGGGACATGGTGGGTCTCAAGCATAACCTTTCCCTGATGATTCACCTCTGTCTGAGGACCTGCATCCCCCGTGCCACCAGGACATCCCTGGTGGCCTGGCTGGAGGTGGGTGGCACAGCCAGAGCCCTGCTACAGCCTCCGGTTCACTCCTGTGCCTGTGCCCCCAGCCCAGCACAACCCCCTGGATGGCTATGATGATGCCGTGGCTGCGCCAGAAGGGTCCCCTGCTCCCAGCTCTGGGGACATCGCTGAGGGGCTGGTGCAGAGGAGCTGGAGCTGTGGCTCACCTGCAGGTAAGAAGGGCCAAGGCCACCCTGTCCCCTGGAGAGCCGCCTCTGGGTGGCTTTGGTGGTGGCAGCAGGCAGGGAGTGGGCAGCAAATCCATGGGGGGAGCCTGTGGCAAGACCCCAGCTGGGCTCTGGCAGGAAGGACACTGGCTTTTGATGTCCCCTAAGGTGGGAGCTGCTCCCCACCAAGCGCCCTGGGACCCACGAGGGACCTCTCAGCCCAGCCTCTGGGGGACACAGACTATGACGATGTCAGCATCGGCACCCTGGGGTCGTCGCCATGAGGATGCTGGGGCTGCACCGCAGGACTTCCTGGGGACACGTGCAGAGTGATGGGGCTCTGTCCCCAAGAACGGGGTGGCCTTGGCCACAAAGGTCACCTCTCCGTGCCCAGGACCACAGCACAGCAGCAAATCCGCTCTCGTGTTCCTCCCGCCAGCAGCACTGTGGGGAAGATTTTTTTATTTCATTGTGAATTTCTCTTTTTCTATTAAAACTCCAAACTGGCTGGAGAGAGGCTCCTTCCCAGGGCTGGAGACTCCCTTGCGGGGCTGGCACCCCCTCTGCTGGGTACATCAGCCTCCCCTTGGGGATGTGGGGCAGGGGCTGGACCCACGGACACATCCCTGGGCAGGGTGGGGACAGGGTGGGAGGTCTGGGAAGAGCTCAGGGGGGGGATTCCCAGGAC
Source organism: Megaceryle maxima (assembly GCA_024605025.1). Classification (NCBI taxonomy): domain Eukaryota; kingdom Metazoa; phylum Chordata; class Aves; order Coraciiformes; family Cerylidae; genus Megaceryle; species Megaceryle maxima. The sequence goes on along the minus strand of JANHGN010137828.1, from coordinate 9,571 downwards.
TGGCCCCTGGGCCTTTATTTGGCATCGAGAAACACCTACAACAAGTCCCAGCAACATGGGAGAGGGAAGGACCCAAACTGGCCGTGTCCAGCCCCCAGCAGATGCAGGCAGGACCCTCCTGCCCTATGCCCCCAACGCGTGGGGCAGCCAGGGCAGCTTCCCCCTGCTGCAGCAGCACCGAGCTGGGCTCAGAAACAGCTCTGGTTGTTGTGGGGACCTCTCCTAAAGGCGGGGAGCCCCTTCCTGCCCCCCATCAGGACCCCGCGGTGGAAGGGCAGCCGGGCCATGGCCCCCGTCTGCGGTGGGTCCTGCTGGAGGAGGTCACCGATCTTCAGCTCCGGCTTCAGCGTCCGCAGGGCGTCCAGTTCCTGCAGAGCTTCCTCATTCAGCCCGGACGTGCTCAGGCTTTAAGTAGAGGAAAAAAAGGAGAAAAGCTGTTAAAACCCACCCTCTGCTCCCCTGAGCACTGGGGATGCTGGGAACCCGCTGAACTCAATGCTGGTCGGGCCACCCCTGGAATACTGGGTTCAGTTCTGGTCTGAAAAAAGAAGCTGGAGAGGGTCTGGAGGAAGGGCACCAAGATGACCCAAGCACTGGGCAGCTGCCTCATGAGGAAAGGCTGAGGGAACTGCCCCATCCCTGGCCCCATTGCAGGGGAGGTTGGCCGGGGCTCTGAGCACCCTGCTCTGGTTGCAGATGGCCCTGCTCCCTGCAGGGGGGTTGGACGGGATGACCTTTAAGGTCCTTTCCAACCCCAACCAGTCTGTGATTTGATGATTCTGTGAATTGAGGTTGTTCAGCCTTGAGAAAAGAATGACCAGGGGAGGCCTTCTCACCATGTCCCCGTATTAAAGGGTGGCTACAAAGCAGGTGGAGATTCCCTTTGTACAGGGGAAAGAGGAGGTGCAATGGGTACAAGTCACTCCCAGGGAGGGTCTAACTGGACACGAGTTAAAATTTTCACAAGAACCATCAGCCACCAGAATAAACTCCCCAGGGAAGTGGTGGAGTCTCCAGCAGTGGACACTGTTAAGATTTGGCTTGACAGGAGCTGGGCCAGCTTGTCTAGATGGGGCTTTTCCCAAGAAAGGTTGGACCAGATGATCCCTGAGGTCCCTTCCAACCCGGGATCCTCTGATTCTATGATCCCCCATCACACCGCACCCACCCCTGGGGCGGTGGGGATGGAAGGGGGACATGCCAGGCCCCTTACCCCAGTGCCCGCAGCGGGCAGGCAGGATGCCGGAGCTGCTGGCAGAGCTGCAGGACACCGTCAGATCCCAGCTCGTTGTCGCTCAGGTCCAGGCAGGTGAGGTGGGGGGTCTCCAGCAGCCGGGCAGCCAGGGCTCTGCAGCAGGCGCTCGTCAGCCGGCAGCTGCCCAATCTGCGGGACCAGGGCGGAGAGGGACACGGGGGTTGGTTAACCGGTGGGTGAGCTGCTTGGGGTGGGAGGGCAGGAATGCCGGGGGTCCCCGCGGTCCCCTTACCGCAGCGTCCGCAGGCAGCAGGTGCGGCGCTGGAGCCCCTTGCACAGCAGCCGTGCGCCTGCGTCACGCAGCCCCTCGCTGAAGGACAAATCCAGCTCCTCCAGGCATGGGCTGGTGCCCAACACGGTGGCGAGGTCCTGGCAGCAGGCACTGGTGAGACGGGAGTACCATAGCCTGATGGGGACACAAGGGGAAGAGCCTCAGACCACGGTGATGGTCCTCACCTCGGTGTCACCACACCATGAAGATGGTCCTACCCCAGTGCCACCACACCATGGTGATGGTCTCCACCCCAGTGCCAGCTCCTCACCCTGGAAGAGTGGGACAGAGGGACAATGCCACCTCAGAGGGACTTTCTTGGGGAACCTCTCCAGCACTATGCCCATGGGTTTGGCTGGCTGGGAGATGCCCAGGGGTGCCAGGGGGATACCCAGAATGCCCAGGTGGATATCCAGGAGTTCCAGGAGGATGCCTGGGGGTCCAGGGGGGTGTCAGGGGGATGCCTAGGGTTCAGGGGGATGTCCAGGGGTGCAGGGAGATGTCTGGGGGTGCCAGGAGGATGCTGGGGTGGTGCCAGGAGGGTGCCCAGGGAGTCCGAGTGATGTCCAGAGGTTCTGGGGCCGCTCACCGCAGGACGCGCAGGCGGCAGCTGGGCTGCCGCAGCCCCTCACAAAGCAGGTGCACGCCGCCGTCACCCAGGGTGCCATCGCCCAGCTCCAGGTGGGCCAGGCTGGGGTGCTGGGCCAGCACTACCCCCAGCTCTGCGCAGCAGCTCTCCGACAGCCGGCACCACCGCAGCCTGTGGGCAGAGCAGCAGAGACCCGGCCAGCTCAGCACACCCGTCCCGGCTGCCCACCCTCCCCCCGGCCCCTCAGCGTGGAGGGGCCACACCCACCTATCCCACAGCCAATCAGCGTGGGGTGACCACACCCATTCACCATATGGCCAATCAGCATGGAGGGACCAGATCCTCCCACCCCACAGCCAATCAACATGGAGTGACCACACCCTCCCACCCCACAGCCAATCAGCATGGAGGGACCACACCCTCCCATGGCCAATATAGACCTGGCCTCACTCCCCAGCCACAGGCTGGTGGTCCTCAGGGAGCACTGGGAGGGCAGCACCCACCCCCCTGCCACAGCCACCGCACCCACCCCGGGGTGGCAGCAGTGCCGCGGTGTCGTCTCGACGCGCGTCTCTTACCGGAGCTCCTGCAGGGTGCTGCCCGGGTGCCGCAGCGCCCGGCAGAGCAGGTGGATGGGGGAACGGAGATCCAGGTGGGGCTGGGGATGTTCTCCAGCTCCTGAGGCTTCGGCGCTGCAGGGAGACAGGGCAGCTGTGGGGGCACGGGAAGCCGGCAGCGGGAGCTCCTGGCTCCAGTGCTGCCACATGCGACACCTCCTCCCCCACCACCGTGTCACAGGAGGAACCTCCATGGCTTTGGTGTTGCAAAGGGTGATGAGAGTCACTGCTGGAGTCTCCTGCTCTCAAGCAAAGCTTGGGGTGTACCTAAAATTTCAGCTGCCAGGATGATGTCCCCTTCACATGTGAGAAGGGGGATGTAAAGACAGACTGATACCCAAGCACAGATAAGCCTGCTCAGGATGGAGAAGGTGAGCCAAGATGCTCCATCTCCATCAATCCCACCACTTGCAGCAGATGGAGGAGCCCACGTGATCCTTACTCTCCCCAAAACAATTTTCTGCTGAGGAACTAAACCCCCAGGGAAAGGATCAGTTGGTCTCTGTGTGGAAGGAGCTGAAATGGCTTTAAAAACCATCCTTTGGGGTGGAGAAGGAGAAATCATTGCCATTTTGGGTGGCTAGAGCAGAGAGGGGTGGTACTTACTGAGGCAGCTCCTCCTTGGGATCCTGCTGCTCAAAGAAGCATCCCTGGAGGGTGACACAGCCCAGCCCAGCCCACTGCCTGATGCAGAAGGAAAGGGCCAATTGATCGTACAGGGTCAACTTGATGTCCTGCAAGTCTACGTCAGTGCAACGACCCAACGTGCTTTGCACGAAGCTTTCCTCGGCCATCTCAAACAAAAAGTGGAAAGTGTCTAACTCCGAAACCTTCAGTGCTGGGCCAGGATGGGACGTGCCTTCATGCCTCCTCTGAAGCCACCTCAGCATATCTTCTCTGGCTTGTGGTGAAATTCTGCACCCGATGGTTTCATTGACGTACTCTATCGATTTTTGGCTTACCAGACCAAACAGGAACCGCATCACTGAGTTCAAATCCTTCCTGGACCCGCTGTAGTTGTCTAATAGCAAGTTTACATCTTTCACAAGAGCCCCTGAGTCACTGACCAGTTCCTCATCATCCTCCAGAACGTAAAACATGGCCGCAAAAAACTCCTGGAGGTGCAGGTGGGTGAAGCTGTAGCTGTTCCCATGGTCTACGCCTTCCTTTGAGATCTTCTCGTTGAGGAAGAGGGGGAGAAGGTCTGACTGGTTCAAGCCATGGTCCTTGATTTCTTTCGCCTCAAAGAGGACCTTGTGCTTCCAGATGCCGTCAGCAGCCAAGGAGCAAAGCTTCTGTAGGAACCGCTGGAGGTCCTGGGGGTTGTCCCAGCCTCTGCACTTCATTAACCGGGAGAGGTAGCTCAAGGTGATCCGTGTGGTGGCTTTGGAGCATTCAACAAGGTTTTTCTTCTTGCAAAACTCTTGCTCAAGGATAGTGCAGATGGTCCAGCTCATGATGGGGATGGTGCATAAGCTGTAGAGGACCTCGTTGCCTCTGGCAAACCTGAAGGCCATGTTGGCTTTCTTGTCATTGTCAAAGTGCCTGTGGAAATACTCCTCCCTCATGGCTGCTGAAAACCCCAGTATTTCTGCGTAATATTCGCCCTCCAGGCACCGCTCCAGGCTCTGAAGAGCTGTCGGCCTCGTGGTGATGAGCAAAGAGGACTCTGGGAGAACAGTCTTCTTCAACAAGCTCACCAGGGTGGTTTCCAGCGGCTTCACTTCCTTGGGGTCAGAGCTCAGCTCATCTTTGGGCTGAAGCAAGGAAAATCCCAGGGCCTCAAAGCCATCAAAAATGAACAGGATCTTCTTCTGGTCATCCAGGATCTTCCCGGACGGTGCTCGCCTGTGAGGGCAGCACCTGGAAACCAGGTCTGCCACGCTCGCTTCCCTGGTGAAAGCAACATCCTTACAGTCTATGCAGAAGACGTAGTCAAACTGTGCGTAGCAAGTCCCTTCTACCCATTCCACCATCACCTTCCTGACCGTCATCGTCTTCCCCATCCCTGGGGCCCCCACCAGCACCACGACCTGCGGCGTTTGCCCGTCTTCGTCGGGTTGAAACAGCGTCTGCGCAGTGATGGTGACGGCAGCTGGTCCGGTGGTGGTGCGGGCGCATCCGCAGCCGGTGCTCACAGCTTCACGTGCCCCGCTGTGTTTGCTCCTGGGCTTCCTGGCGATGGTCAGGGTGGTGTAGCGGCTGCTGACGGACAGGTTCTCCCCCAGACAGGAGTTCACCTCTTTGTACCGGAGGAACTCCTGGGCCACGTGCTCTCTGTATCTCCGCCTGTACTCTGTACCGGCAAGAAGCAGGGGGTGTCCTGAGCACAGCCGGGTGCCTGAGGAGCTCCCAACCAGCCCAACCGTGCTCCTGACACACCAGTGGGACACTCGTTTCAACGCTGAGGGTTTTCCTCATTCTGGCAGAGGCAGTAAGGACATTGTCTGACAGAGTTTAGGGCTTCTGGTCAGTTGGAAGTGTGTGTGTGTCCTTCTCCTCTCCTGGGTCCCCTCATCATGCTGATCCATCACCCCTCCCTGCTTTTAACCACCCTGCCACCCTCATCCACCCTGAGAACAAACCCCCATTGCCTGGGTCCTCCTGCAGCCTCTGCCCCACTCTGTTTGTGGCCCTGGGACCAAAGGCACCACCCCTGGGCTGCTGGGGACACCTCCAGCTCCAAAGCGTTACCAGATGTGAGCTCTGCAGAGATGCCCTTAATCCCCACCCCATGAGGAAAGGGTCTGCCCGGCTGCCTGCCAGGCGATGCTGAGAGCTGAAGGCTCTTCTCCAGGAGAAGAAGGAGCTAAGGAGTAGGTGGGGGCAGCAAGAGGAGAGGTGGCTACAGCCCCATACTGATAGGATGACAACGGAACATCTCCATGTTTCCAGGCTCCTTGGGAAGCCAAAACCTGCTCTTACCAACTTCTACCTGGATGTCTCAAGGGAAAAAAGAGACAAAGAAAAGGAACATGTATGTGCACCGGCTTCCTACCTTTCACCTTCTCATCCAGGAGTTTCTCAGCGAGGTGCCTCTGGTTCATCTCTTCAAACAACCCAATTGCTACGTCCACAGCGGCATCTTCGCTGCCGTTCTTGCCCACGCAGCTGATGAGCGCGCAAGGGTGGGCAGCTTTCACCAGCAAGTCCTTGGGGACCTTCCATCCTCCCTCCATGTGAACCTCTGAGAATTTTGTCTTAAACTCCTCAAAGTCTTTCAGGGTGAGATGTTGCAGCGCTCGTAAGAGGGGGGCTAGCGTGCACTCTTCCCCTGCCATTATGGGGTGTCACCTGAAAATACCGACCGTTAGAATAGCGGCTGCACCGTGGCTAAAGGTGGTTTTGGAGCCAGGCACCGCGTTTGTCCTGGACAGACCAGTTCTAACCACACTGGGAAGGCTGGGGACAGTCACCCCCACGTGGCACAGTCACAAGAGCTGTGGGCGCTGCAGGATCTGGCACCGTGAGGATGTCCGCCCCTGGGATAGGGTACGGGAGAGAGAAAAAACAGCCGAAAAAGCATCTTGGCGGGGGGTTGTGACCCAGAGTCCCCCCGGAGGCCAGCAGCCCGCCATGCCACGATGGGTGCTGGGCAGGGTTTCGGTTCTCTGCGGAAGCCCGTCACCCAGCACACCCTTCCCTTCCTCCTCCCCCGCCGGCTGCCGGGCAGTTTAACACCCAGAGGGCTTCTCGGCGATAAACCCACAAGGAAGACGCCGTTTTCGAGGAGAAAAGGCGGCTTTTGGGAAGCGCACCGATGCTCGCCGCTGCCGCAGCCCCTCTCCTGGCTCTCACCCCACCAGTGCTGACAGCTCACCCTCCTCCCAACAACAGGTTCGACTGAACCCCCTCCCTCCAACCCCGAGAACCTGAATTTCCAGCCCTTCCAGAGGAACTGCGTGTTCCTCCGGATCCTCAAGCCTTTTGGAGCTTGACTCGGTCAGAACAGGATGGAGCCGCCCCCTCCTCCCTCTTCAGAACCCCTTATTTCTGGTACCGCTCTTCTCCTCCCCATTTCCAGTCTCCCATGTGTTTAGGAGACAAGAACCATCCCCCAGCTCTCTGGGAGCTGGTCTGGCTTGGAATTCAGGAAATCCAGGGGATTTCCTGCAGGAATTACCACCTGCTGCAGCCTCTGCCCTGGAGCAAGGCAGACCTCGGGGGGACCTCCCGGGCACCCCATCACAGGGAGCGTGAAGAGGGGCTGGCAAAAGCAGAGCAGGGTTGAGAAACTAAAAACAGCTGCAGGAAGCAAAGAATTAGAGGTGGAGCTGTCAGAGGAAGAGGATTATTGGGGTGATGTGGATGAAACAGGAGCTGGGAACAACAGTCGCTGTCCCAGGGTAGACAGTGGGACCGTGGAAGCGGAGTGCAGTTGTGCACTTCTAGAAACGTCTTTGAGCTTTGGACTGGATAGAAATGAAATGGTCCAGCACTCAGGGCTCGTGCTGCACCAGCCTTCACCGCGATGTGCACCATGGGACCAGTGGGTGCCACCACAGGACCAGTGTGTGCCACCAAGGGACCAGTGCATGCCCTTCTCGCTGAGCACATTAGGTCAGGTTGCCCAGCAGATTGGGTAGGAAAACAGCAGCACAGAGATGGATCCAGAAACTGGGAAAAGCTGGAGAAGGTTCCTCTGAACCAACGCAGAGTCTCCATGACACCGTCAGGATGTGAGGCCCGTCCACCAGCCCTTTGCTGGCAAGGCACAGACGGCTCTGAAATGATAACTTCATGACCTTGGTGGGTTTATTCACTCTCAGGCTCAGCCTGGAGGGACAACAACTGGCAGAGAAGCAGCTAAAGCCAGTGAGAGACACTGGACCCCATGACAGGCCCTTCAGCGAAGGTACAGGAGGAATTTGCAAAGGTGTAGGGGAAGAAATCCAACAAGAGAAGGGAAAAAAAAGTGTTTGAAACGGGTGGAAAATTAAGCCCTGGCAGTATTTGGTTAGTTAAATGCTGACAGAATAAAGCCTATACCTAAAACCATATAGAAACAGATCAACTACAGTCTTGCTGATGCTAAATATAAATATATCTCAAATATAATCTTGCTGGTGCTAAATAATAACAATAAAAACATCCGAAATATAATCTTGCTGATGCTAAATATAAAGAAATAGATATTAATTACGATAATTGCAATATACTACAGAGCTAGAACGCTTGTAAGTAAACGTCGTTCTTGCAGAGCTCACTAATTATTATATGGGCTATGAATGAAGTGAATGATAAACTTGGCACTGCCAGGAGGGCAGCAAAGAAGCCTCAGCTCTGTGGGGGGGTTTGGGGGTGTGAGACCTGCAGGGTCCATGCTGGTGCTAGAACAGGGGGGGAGGAACCAGACTTGGGGAGTCGACTCAGGACTAGGGACAGGCACAAGGTCCATGGAGGGGACAGGACCAGAAACAAGAAGAAATGGCTTCAAATTGTGCCAGGGGAGGTTTAGGTTGGACATGAGGAAAAACTTCTCTACCCAAAGGGTCAGCAGAGGCTGGAACAGGCTGCCCAAGGGGGTGGTTGAATCACCAGTCCTGGGTGTATTTAAAAGCTGCCCAGATGTGGTGCTGAAGGACATGGTGTCGTGGTGGCCCTGGTGGAGTTAGATAACAGTTGAACTTGATGATCTTAAAGGTCTTTTCCAACCATAGTGATTCTGTAAAGGCTACAACAACAGCTGAGATCCTTCCCAGAGCCCAGGGAAGGGCTGCACACAGTGTGGGTGCAGGGTCCAGCCCAGATGTGGGCTGGACACCAGTTAAACATCCCTCAGAGGGGCTCAACAAGGAGACGAGCTGCCCACAACACTGGGCTGCAGACAGAGCACCCAGGGCTGAGCTTAAACAGAGCCCAGTGCCCGTGGCAGTGGGTGGGGGGGGGGGTCCCAGGGGAGGCTGCTCAGGGCTTTGAGGCTATGACT
>JANHGN010137421.1:0-16037 GCA_024605025.1 Megaceryle maxima | reverse complement strand
TCCTCTGATAAGAAGAACAGAAACTTTCCTTGGCAGCTCTATACCCATCCTGTGAGTTCCCACAGCAGACCTGCATGAATCACCCTATTGGCAACCATCGATCAAAGTCTTATCGAACCACCCTTACAAATGGTCATACTACACTACAGCTGGTGCCCTGCTGCAGATTTCAGCTGGCCCCGGAGGTAAAGCCCAACCACACACTAACCAAGCACACCTGGAGTCTGCTAAGGGGGCTCTGCACTCATCTCAGTCACCTACAGACAAAATAATGTCCAGCAAATACACTTCTGTCAGTTTTATGTACGGCCAAAGGGAATTTTATGTTTCATGGGTTGATACAGGATGTCTATATGCCTAATTCCAAACTTCCCAATGCTTTACTCACCTGAGCTTGAATACACCTGGGTCCTCTGTAGGAAATTAGTTCTCTGCCAAATAAAGGCATATTTCTCAGCACGACTACCCAATACGCTCCACAACACATAAGCTGGAACAGCAACTTTTTTCACTCTAATTTCTAACATCTGCAAACCCAATACAATTCTACTCTAAACCAGTTAAATTAGACATAGACTCCTCTCTTTCTTTGGAATGCAACCACATTACACTGCTCACTCTCAACTTTTACCCATTTATTGTAATATACTGAGAAATTTTCCATTATTTTTTTCTTACCAGGGTGATTTGTCTTGATGTGAGACTTTTTAAGTTGATCTTCAGAAAATGGCTTTTCACACACAGGACAGGAATAACTCTTCTTATCCTTAAGTGAGAAAGAAAGAAAGTGATTGCATTATCAATCCACTGGTGTAATCACTGCAGTCTTAATTCAGTAACACATGGCTTTCAACAAAGTTATAACCGAGGGTTCAGTTTTTAAGGAAAAAAATTTAAGATATTTATAGTGAAATAAGTGAAGGAGAACTATTAAAGTATTCTAAGCCCATCATTAATTCTCATGGATGAAGGGCTCCAAGTTACAGCACATGAGAATAAGCACAATAAATGCAAGCTTTGCCTCCTGATTCTTTAGAGAATGAGGAACTGAAAGATCAAATCATATAACAGAAGAAAATACATTTGATATAAACAGTAATATTCAAAGGTTTTTTCTTTTTTTTTATCCACAAATCCATGCTTCTGAAACCAAAGGATCAGATCCCATTATTCTGAAGACATCCACCAGTAAGTGTATTTATAATACTACTTAATGGCCTGAAACTGAGCAGAAGATTCAACAATGACAGATGCCATCACTTTCTCAGCATCTACATTTCTAACTATTTAATAAATATTCAGCATTTTATATATAACAAATAAAATATTATCCTACTATTTTGATTTAAAAACTTGGAGACTACTCTGTTTTTTACCAGTGTTGCTGATGTTATATAAGATTTAATACCATCAAACATGTTGAACTTGAGAATTTTGATGTAATTTCTTGCTATATGCAATTTTAGTGCAGTTGTAATTTTGATATTTTACTCCACATAGGAATGTAGGACATTCTTTCATTAGTTGGTAAGTTACCAAATTTAAAATAATCTTTGCTGCTTGTTAAATAAATTGAAGAGGTGGTTCTTTCCAGAGGCATCTGCTGACACAACAGACTGGATGCTCAATCAAATGCCATCTACTCACCTCTGCACTCACCAGATTAACATATGAATGGCTTATCAAAATAACAGATGGAGTGAAGTCCAGCTAGTCCTGACAGCTAGGCAGGTAACCAGGTAACATATTACTTTGTGGGAGATGTGTACATGCCAAACTACCATATCCCTGCAAAAGGTGAGCTGAAGCTACAGAAGAGGTATTTCACTAGTTATTTTTAGAACAGAAAACTTCTGGAACACCATGGAAGGAAGATGATTGTATCAAGAAGAGACAGACCCCTGTGTTATGAAAGAGAAATATGGAGGTAACAGAATAAGAAGGGTCCTGGGCTCTGCCAGTTTCTGACCTGAGACCAAACAGTATCTCTGACTCGTGAGGAAAAATGTACAAGGAGGTTATTATTGTCTATGTGCTACAGCTATAAATGGACATCTCAAAAGAAAAGCAAAAATTGATGGGTTTTCATGGTAAACAGGTTTTGGAATATGGTGATGGTATTTGTATTCAGTATCATGCCTCTGAGAAAGAAATCCCTATCCTGAAGTACCTACAAGTTAAAAATAGAAGTAGCCCTGGAACTCATGAGCTGAAATAGCAATAAATTATTTATGGGATATGAAGCTCTCACTGCCATTAACATGGCAACAGCACAAGGCCAATTCTGCCTGCGCTGTTATAAGGTCATTTGCTCTTGTGAGGAAACCTACAGCTTCTAATGGCAGCTTCTAAAGGATTACTGCTGTGAGTAGAACAAGGACAGTACCTTGTTATGATGAGTTGGGTTAGTCACCATTTTGAGACCCAAGAACCACAAGTGAAGAAGGACCAGCAGAGAACACTGTACGGTTTATGGAAGACGAGATTCAAGGAGCCTACAATACTGACAAAATTTTTTTGAGAACAAGCTGTTAATTTGTGGAATCAGTATCTCCAATGATATAACCTATTATCCCTAAACCTGACAGTTATGATTTCAGACTTCTACCTGAACACATTACTCAAATGACAATTGGATCAATTCTAGATTAGATTAATTCTAATCAAACTCTATAATAATGCTTGCATCTTTTCAGACTGGATTGCATGCTCACATTCATAAATTGGTACATATAAGAGAAACATAAGCACAGTATCATCTGGGGGCTGTTGAGAGGACAACTGAAATCTGTTGACAGATTTCAGTCTGTTTCCCAAAGTTGCTATATAGCTAGTTTAAAAACATACAATAAATGAAGGAAAAATAATAGTATACTTTGAATGTACAGCTGAGTGTTGCTGGTCTTTAATACTAATTGCATTAAGTATTCTCAGTGTGCCCAAAACACTAAGACAAATAAAACTTGCAGTTTCATAAAGTTAAATAAAGAAAAAAAACCACAACAGTGCAAGACTACACACACACACTACATTAAGTAAAATGCTATCATTCCAACAGCTTTACTTTCTTGCTAATACTTGTCAGGAAGACAAGGTGATAAGCTTATGCTTGAGAGAAAAAAATCAAAATCATCAGTAAATGAATCAAGAGCTATAGAGCAACGTGAAAGTACAGGCACCAAGATGACATTGTTTCACATGACGACGGTAACAATATTTTTTAATAACAAAATAATCCAAGCCATTTTCTTCAAGCAGTTATAAAGTTACCTACACCAAGTTCTGCAGTAAATGATCTTCAAAAGAGGCCTCTTTTGTAGTGTAACAAAAAATACACCAAGTCCCTTCAAAGTCTATCTGTGAAGTTCCAGTCCCTCACAGAAGTCATCCAGCTGAAGCCAAACCTTTCACTGTTGTTTGTCCAGGTCAGTGCCACAGACTTCTGCAGGTTATGTTAGTAGTTTGGAACGTTTAAGTGTAGTTCTGTCCCTGCCCTGAGAGCTTGTGACAATCCTTCAGTGTAATCCCCATCCCTTTCCTAGGTACTACAACACTGAAGTGATTCACATGTGTCATGCTTTGAACTTACCAAAGAGCTCCGTAAGTGCCAAGAGCTGTCAAAAACCACTACACAAGACTTAGGGGTAAAAGATAGGTAATGAAAATCAGAAAACAGATGCAAAATTTTGGTTTTGAATCAAGCTGAGCCTCAATCCCGGACTTCAAAAGTAAAAATCTTCCCTGTAACAATGTGTAGCAAATACAGAGGGAAGAGACAGCACATACACATTCCCCATCATCATCCCCTGGGGAATAAACAATCCCAGATTCAGTGCAAGACTTGGATGGTGCATAGAGAGTAAGATGGGTGGCTATACACTGAGTATCAAGGATGAACAGCAAGCTGCTTTTTAATAACCATCATTTCTGCTGTTCACCAAATAGTACAGGGATCAAGTTGAAAAGCAGCAAGCAACAAGGTAGGGAAAGACAGTCATTCATAAAAGGAACCCACCTGAGATTTTGGTATCTTTGATCTCCAGGGAAGCTTTAATTTTTGTATTTATTAAGAACTGAGTTTGCACACTAACTGTATTGGGTCTGACTGAGCTGGAGTTAATTTTCCTCATAGTAGCCCTCCCAGTGCTGTGCTTTGCATTGAGAGCTGGAAACATGCTGATAACACACCCATGTTGTGGCTGCTGCTGGGCAGGGCTCATAACAGCACCGAGGATGCTTTCCAACATTCCCCCTGCAGTGGGACAAGGTGGACAAGATCTTGGGAAGGGACACAACCGGGACAGCTGACACAAAGTGACAAAAGGGATACTCCAGACCATATGATGTCAGCTTAACAATAAAAGCTAGAAAAAGGAGGAGACATCAGCTTGTCCTCTGAGCAACCGCTATGCATTTAGAGCCCTGCTTCCCAAAAAGGGGCCCAATATCGCGTGCTGATGGGAAGCAGAGAATAAATCTTTGTTTTCTTTTCCTTCCTCACTCAGCTTTGCTTTGCTTTTCATTAAACTGCTTTTGTCTTAACCCACAAGTTTCATCTTATTTTCTTCCCCCCCTTGTCCAGCTGAGAGGAGCGCAGGTGGGGAGCAATAGAGTGGCTTGGTAGACACCCAGCATCCAGCAAGGTCAAACCACCACACTAACAAATGAACATTAAAATAGCTTTCCACATTTAACTGTGTATAGTTTCTTAAAGGACTAGATTTTGTAATAAGTAGTCCTGTCCAGTGAGGTAGGCATCAAATAAATATACCGAACAGCGGGCAGAAAGGCCAACAGGAGAACTGCCAGGTTTAGTTACTGAGTAAATTCTAATACATGGATTTTTCAACCATTTAAATAGTCAAATATATTTGACAGTAAGCATCAGTAAGCACACTTCTGAAAGATCTCATTGTCACACTGTTTTTAATTATGAAATCCATTTTCTCGGTTCTATTTAGTATCATGAAAATGATCCTCCTGGTGGGAGCTGTTGGACATTCATCACACTTGAAAAACAGGTACTTACGTAAGGATATCGGGTATTTAATTTTAGGGTCTTTTTTCTTATCTAGTCTTAGATGTCATTTACACAGATTTTCACCATTAGATGGACAGCATAAATATAAACAATTCAAAAGCAGCCTAAAAGAATGTCTGTTATGTGAGCTTTCTGAACATTTCATAATAATTCAGATTCTGTTTAAAATACCTACAGAACTGGAGGAGAAAGGGGGGGAAAAAACATTCCCTTTTGTGTCAGTTCTATCATTCTCTCCATTTTGTTTTGTTTTTCAAGACTGCAGTCCCACTCATTAAAAACTTCATATTAAAACATGCATTGTCTATAAGACACAAGTGTAAATAAAACATTAAACTCTATAATCATTAGTTCAACTTGTCTAGTTTCTGCTGATAAATTACATGATGGATACACTTCCAGAAGACATCAGCACTTATACCACAGATCTGCTTAAATAACGTGCCAGGACTGTTGGTTCTGAGGGTCATTCATGGTGCTTGATGCCGACTATTATGAGATCCTATAGCCAAATACTTCCACCTTTTAAAAAAAACTTTTCAAAATTAAAACTAATTTTTCTTCTTCTGCTTTATACTATATCCTTTGAAAGCTTCAGCCAAGCTGTTTACTCAGATCCACAAATAAGGCTGGAGAAAAGACACTGTTTAGTCTTGTATTTAAAAGTCTGCACATCTTTTTCTGAAACAGATCTTTTACTGATTATATTTTGAGGCAAATTGCCATTCTCTCAGAATAAAGCAACACGTTCCATGTGCACTTCTCAATCTCCTTTAGAAGCAGGAGTAAAGGGTCTCTACTGAATGCAATAGCATCAGATTCTATCCCGCAGAGCTTTTTAGATAGTTGAGTCAAAAACAAGCATATTTTGAGATGTGATTGAGTTGCGGCTATCTAGCTGGCTGTTCTTTACTTTCTGAACAGTGGCAGGAAAAAATGCACCCATATTTAGCACCCAATTCTGCATCCATATTTAGCACTGGAGGTACTAAAAATCCATAAAAAATAATAAATAATAGTAAATTAATTAAGTTGAGGAAAGCAATGCTGTAGACAAAACAAGGGAGAAAGATGGAGATCCCATGGGTCCTTCAGAATGATTTGAAGTGGGAAACACTGATATTTTGAGAAGAGGCCATTTCAAAGTATGAAAGGCTATGGAAGGTTTTTGTATCAGTTGCAATATCAGCCAACTCTGTAAATAAAGCCCCTAACAGTTCTGTTGTTCTCTGAAATGACTGGATCTAAAAATAGCTTTTTTGGATTACTGGTTTTTAATGATGCTTCTAGTTGTGTACTAAACAGTCTGCCAGTTGATCAGAACTGACCTTCCAAGTTTTCAATCTAATTGTTATGAGAACATCATAACTTTTATTCTCCCTGCCACTCCCTCTGCCCCAAGTGGCAGATTGTCCATCAGGACTGCACCCCTGCATTGCACTGGGGTAGCACAGTGTGGCAGGAGCTTGTCATTACAGTACAGGAGATGGGGTTCAATACATGGGTTCAGTGTAAAGATGATAAAACAGACATTAGACACCAGACCAGTGTTCTCATAGTTCAGTATTTTAAAAATAGAAGCAAGGTCCCTTTTTATTTAGAATGGCCCAGTTAAAAGGAAGTAGACCTTGAACTGCTCTACATGCACGTCTACCTCTTTCAGGCCTCCTCTTTCCTGAATGTGAGACAAAGATCTGCGTTAAACACGCTGCACTGATCTTCCCCTGTGCCCTTCTGCCTTTCAGGACACTTAAGCATTTCCTGAAAAGACTGTTAAACAGTTTAATAGACTTTTGTGTTATCAGTATAAAATTTTAACTACCTACATTAGGTAGACTAGCTAAGTACTAACTCACCAATATTTTGCTTACTTGGGAGTGGACAGAATGCCTCAGGTCATCCTAGCACTACTGCCCACTTTGCCTGTGCAGTTATTAGACAGGCAAACACCTCTAAAAACCTGAAGAGGGAGATCCAGTTTTTCAAGCATACTGCTGGACTACTTGCTCAGAGTAGGCAATCACATCCCCTCATCTCAGGTTACCTTCTATCCTTAGAAGATAACAGGAGCATTAAGAAACATTCGATGCTTCCATCCACTTGGGATGCTGCATAAGCATAGGCTACTAAGGGGCCAGTAGCCACAGAAATCACTGCTATATCATATACTATATCATAAACTAAAAATGCTTTAGTCATAAAGGTAGACTAAAAGCAGTGAGAAAGTGAGAGAGAAACTTGGTTTTTAGGCCCTCCCCAACATAGTAGACAATGAACCCACATCCCAAAGAGTGCCCTCAGTATTTGTGCCTCTAAAAGCAGCCACGGGCTAGTGAAAGGTGTAAGAACAAGGCAGATAACAAGATCTGTTTTTCCATTAATATGTTTTCCATTATATGCCAGTATGGAAGTTACAAGTTTTCCTAAGTGTTTCCCTGGACAATCATTTCAAGAAGTCAGAATATACAAATACGAGGGGAACAGAAGAACTGCATTCATCATTTCTGTCACAAGAATCCTTCCTCCAGCAATATTCTATCTCTATTTTAAATGCTGAATGGACTTTTGTTTACTAGACATAATTTATGCCTTTGGCTTTCCTCTATTCAGTCAACACCATCTGTTCTAAATCAGTCTGCTTTGAGAGTGACAACATCTGAGTTCCTCGGGACATTCTGACAGCAATTTCTAGATATTAGTATCACCCAGCATGTCGTCTTTCTGGCTCAAACTCAGTGATGGCCTCCAAGGTCTTACAGTCTTCCCCTTAGAAAAGCATCGTGCCCTTCACTATAGTCTAAAGGTAATCACAATGGAAGGAATTATTAGGAACAGATCAGAAATAAAATGAAACATCATCAACCAAACTCCTACTAAACTCTCACCAAATACAACTTCAAGTGGGGACAACAAAAAAGGATAGAGAAGAACCAGAAAATAGTAACAAAGGAAAAAATCAGGAGTATTTTGTTTGGAAACAGAATACAAATCTCAGAGACCTTCAGCTTGAAAGAGAGATAAATGAAAGAGGAGTATCAGAAAGAACTCTAAAATTAGCAATATTGTGAAAAAAAAAACCTGTGAATAATCATGCTCTGTCTCATAAACAACAAAACAAACAAACAACAACAACCAAACAAACAAATAAAGAGCAATTTGATTAAATAAGTAGTCAGTAAATTAAAAATACCAAAAGCACGTACACCCTCACCCTGTGTGCAATTACATTACAGAACAATTACTGCACAATGTTACCATTTGTTAAGGGTATGGAGTGGGTATTTGTTTCTTACAGTCTCTTTTTCAACGAATGTAATGTTTCAGCCTCTACAATATCCTACAGAATGTGTTTCTGAAGGGAAATGAGCCCTGCAGGACAGTTCCAAAGGTGAAACCAACAGACACTAACCCTACCCATGACACTCAACAGTCCCCAAGCAAACCTACCCCTCGCCCCCAAAAAAAAGCTTAAAAAAAAAAAGGCAGAAGAACCTTTTAATACTTTTATAGGTTAGCTCATGATGAGGCTAAAACAAATTTTAACTGAGAGAAAAAAGAGTAGAATCACAGGCCTGTGTATGGTGGGATGAAGATTACTGCCCCTTTCAAGAGAGCTGGGTATGAGGCTGGCTGAGCTAAATCAACCTGTAACCCCAGGGTAATATAGACCCCAACTTGCAGAGGGGAAAGCTTTCTTTTTCCTAACCTTGTTTAATCCCATGTTTGTGACAAGTTGGCTTCTTTTCTCTAGCCCCCCACTCAACTACATGTTTGTGCCCCCTCAAAAGTGCCAGGACAGGGGTTGGCAAAGATGCTCAGGGAAAGGATCTGGCCCAAACCCACGGCCTGTCTCTCCTGCACTCGTGTGATCTGCGGTATCCCACAGAGCTGCCAGCCAGGCAGGGCAGGGATGTGCAGGAGGGGCAGGAGGGCAGCGCTCCCCTTGTGACAGTGACCTGCTGCCCCAGCTGCTTGTACAAAGGGGTGGTGTGAACACTCCCCCCGAGAGGCTCGTTGTCACCGCCAGCCCTCTGCCCGCTGCTCCAACTCCTGCGGCCTCAGCGTGAGGCTTTGTGGGGAGAAATGGGGAGAACCAGCATTCGCTGACTGAGGGGAATGGGGGGGCGTCTGCACATGTGTGCACACGTGCATGCGTCTGTGCGCACAGGTGTGTTTGCACGTATGTGTGAGCATGCACGTGCATGTGCATGAGTGCGCATGAGCACGTGCACATATGTGTGTGCACATGTGTTATACCAATTTACATCAGTTTCCCGCAGGCTGACAGAAGCGGGAGTGCTGGTGCAAGAAAGGGAAAGTAAACTGGGAAATCAGAGCCAAGCAGGAGAGCACCCTGGGCAGCAGTCTCATATTAAATCAATGCCAAAGTGTCACAAACCCACAGCCACCATCCCGTAAACTATAAAAAAAGAGGTTTCCTTAAACAGAATATACTGATGGGTTTAGCAGAAAAGATTGTCACCAGTTAATCAGAGTCAGTCCCCACACAGTAAGCAAAAGGGCATCCTACCCCTTCCCCCTCACCTCCCAGAAACCTCGATGGGAGAAGGAACCGAGTGATCACAGATTACAGCACAGGGTACAGGAGCAGCACAGCACAACTGGCCTCCCGTTGATAGTGATTCCTCGGTGGAAACATGGGGAGGAAAGCCTGTGCAGTGTTGTATTAAGATTTTGTAGGGAAAAAAAAATATATATAATTCGTTTAGAAAACAAAAAACAATGAACATCAAGAGTTCAGATACTTCGTGCTAATTACGTGTATCTTGAGCTTTACCAAAAACCCCAAGAATTCTACACTGACAGGCACTTAAACCAACTCTTCTAGTAACAAGTCGAGTCTTTAAGACATTACAGGACTCACATGAAACAATTTAAATGTTCAAAGTAGAATTTCTCCTGAATCAAACTCATTGAGCATAAACAATAAATTGGTTTTATAAATCTTGATGATATTACAGAATAAAATAAATTTTAAAAACCCACAGAAGATTAACCGGTAGAGTTTACTCACTGGTTCTTAAAAACAGATCATGAACAAAGGTATCTGATGATGAAAACAAGATTTAGATGTGTATATAATTGTAGTTATTCACTCTTATCCTTACTTGCGATGCTTACAAAAAACGGTACTACATTTAGTCTGATACCAGGCGCATGTGTTCATCAGCACAGAACTCTCTCTTCAGGCTCTTTGGGTCCCTCTAGTTACCGAATCGTAGAATGCTTCGGACAGGAAGAGACCTTAAAGATCATGGGCAGGGACACCTCCCACTAGACCAGCTTGCTCAAAGCCCCATCCAAATTGACCTTCCAGATGCTTTCCAGGGAGGGGGCGTCCACAACTTTTCTGGGCAACCTGTTAAAGCGTCTCACCATTCTCACAGTAAAGAATTTCTTCTTTATGCCTAGGCTAAATCCCCCCTCTTCCAACATAAAAAACCATTACCTCTCATCCTATCACTACAGCCCCTGACAAAGAGTCCCTTCCCAGCTTTGCAGTCCTGGATGGCTGCTATATAGAGCCTTCCCTCCTGCAGGATGAACAACCCCATCTCTCTCGGCCTGGCCTCATAGGGCAGGTGCTCCAGTCCCCTGAGCATCTTCCTGGTCCTCATCTCGACCTGCTCAAGCAGATCCATTTCTTTCTTATGCTAGGGGCTCCAGAGTTGAATGCAGTGCTCCAGGTGGGGTCTCACCAAAGCAGAGCAGCAGATTCATCTCCATCGACCTGCTCATGATGCTTCTCTCGATGCATCTGGGATGCAGTTGGCTTTCTGGGCTGCAAGCACACAGTGCTGCCTTGTGTCCAGCTTGTCATCCACCAGCACCTCCAAATCCATTTCTCTGGAGGGCTGCTCTCCATCCACTCATTGTCCAGCCTGTGCCCACATTTTGGATTGCCCCAGACTGCACTTGGCCTTGTTAAACTACAGAGGTCTGCACAGACCCACCTCTCCAGCCTGTCAAGGTACTTCAGTGCCTGGCACAGAAAAAAATCCACCACTTTTATTAAAATTATATTTCCTCTGTGGGTTATCACAAGCTTTCAGATTTCTAAAGCTGCAAATCTCTTCACTTTCACCTGCCTCTCAAGTAAATATTCCAGAAAAGGAACACAGGGGAGAAAAAAAAAAAAAAAATCAATGTTGTCCAATTGTCCTTTCTGGGAAGTAAAAAACTAACTTACCTGTTCATTTGAATGGGTGTTGAAGAAATAAATTGAGTCATAATCTACTGAACATGTGATGTAAAGCAGTGTCCCAAACCTAAACAGTGTATGGCAAAATTACAGGCAGCTCCTAAAAGCACCTTTTCAGTTAAGAAGGGAGACATAAAGTCTGATTATTTCCTCTATACTCTGGATAAAATACAACTAATTCTTAAAGCCTTCCCTGTTTTTGTAATTGACAGAATGCTTATTCTGACATCTTCAGCAGGATTTTCCTGCACTGGGCATCTCTAACACTAAAGAACATGTGAATACACATGCTAATGCTTGCAGAAAAATAACAAAGTTTTGAGAGTGCTTAAGCACTTTTAAACTTTATTTTCAACTTAACTTTACAGATGACCTAGCACATAGAAAGCAGAGGAGAAGGGAGAAATGTTTTATCTGTTTATATCCTTCAACAGCAGTCCATAGCAATAACTCACCTCTTCAGCACATGATAAATCTCCAGAAAAAATGGAATAGAAGTCTATGAAAGATCTTTGCAAAAACTCCAGACATTAAGGTATTACTGAGGAAGAGTAACAGCCTAGGCATTGCTAGTGACATTAAAATATACTTAGATCGTGGAAATTAATGACAAAATTAGAAGCAATGAAAAATAAAATTTAACATAATCATATGGAATGTTTTTCTTTTGAATCTTCAAAGAGTTGACCACTTATCTCTTCTACAATTTCCAAATTTTGAAAAGTAGGATGATAATTCATAACTACCTTAACAGCAATGATTTTTTTTTTATTACACATATTCTAGCTGGGAGCTTAAATAAGGTTACTATTGACCAAACAATTGAGAGGACTTTCAGAAATAGCTTCAGGTTCACATTTGACCATAAATTCCTTCGGTTCATTAAAGCCTCTTGAATGTAACATGTACTGTGCACAAATAGCTCCAAAGGTGAAGTTGCTTTAATAATTCGAGTCACTCCAAAAGCATATAGGTAAAGAAAACCTAAACCTTCTGTTGTCTGAAGGAAAACTTAACTAGGTAGAAATGAAGACACCACTCTCCTCTAGATTTTCATTTCCTCTCCTGCATAACATGCTTCCTACATTTTCTTCACTATCTGTAATAACTCTTATTTCAGTCACCTCTTTAAGGCTTGTTTCCTAAGAAAATGGGTCTTTGTCTGCACTGTCTACCATGTCTTTCCTTGAAAGGTCTTCTAGTCCTTGCCAGAAATGCAAAGATCTCAAAGACAAAAATTCTTACAAGGCTCATAAAATTTAGCACCCAGAAAGAGGAGGCTCCAATGACAGCTCCTACCAAAAGCCCTGAGGGAGGGAGGGTGTGGGTATAAATCCACAAATTAACACCTATACGGACCCATTTACTAATACCCACATGAACCCCTTAGCCAGCCACCACTTGTTCCCCTCTGCCCAGACAAAGGAGCAGAGGACACCGAGGGGACCCTCATGTGTGGCAGTGGGAGGAATGTGCCACTGCATGTGGGAGAAGCTCCACGCAGTGGGAAAGAGGAAAAGGAGGTGAGGGAGACAGTGGGAAATGAGTGTGTAGCAACAGCCAGAAGAATCCAGGGTTACATCACACAAGAGAAAGGTGCCCGTGGTTAGTGAAAAGAAGCAGTACAGACCTGAAGGGAGGTTGTCGTGAGATGGGTGTTGGTCTCTTCTTCCAGGTGATTAGTGATAGGACAAGAGGAAATGGGCTTAAGTTGCACCAGGGGAGGTTTAGGTCGGAAGTTAGGAAATTTTTTTCTTACTGAGAGAGTGATGAGGCCTTGGAACAGGCTGCCCAGGGAGGAGGTGGAATCACCATCCTTGGAGGTGTTAAAAAAATGTCTTCATGTGGCACTGCAGGACATGGTTTAGTGGTCCTGATAATAATTAATTGATAGTTGAACTTGATGATTTTGAAGGTCATTTCCAACCTTAATGATTCTATGACCTCAAACCACCCTGAAGCCAGTTTTCTACACTTCCAGAGCTCTTCCCTCCTCTTCTACCTTCTCCCATATTTATAATGTTAACATTGCAAGATCAAATTTTTAACAGCTCAGTGTAAGTCCAAAACCCTGCATGATGTTTCTCAAACAAGGAACATTAAGGTGTTTTATACTTTCCTTCTAAGGATATTGGTAGGTGAGCTTATCCAGCTTCCTCCACCAGTTCAATTAGAAATGCATTTTAGCAAATAAAGTCCGAACATAACACAGAGCTCAGTATCAAAAGATATTAAGAAACAGAAAATCCAGCCAGCTTCCAACCATAGCAAGAAAATAAATAAACACATTCTACTTGTTCTGAGTGCTAAAAGCAAAAGAAATATTCAGAAACGTTAGCAATAATGAAAAAGAGAACAATAAAGGTACAAAGCTGAAAGTAATGGACAAAACTATTAAAAAGGGATTCCATCAGTCAGGTAGGTGAATGGTTTCTATAAAACAGGCAAATGTAAGTCTAATTTTAAAGTAAAAAGTTTGAAACTATTACAAAAATCTTTTGAAGAAAAGGCACTATAGAGATTTATGGATGAATCATAGAATCATAGAATTGTCAGGGTTGGAAGGGACCTTAAAGATCATCTAGTTCCAACACCCCTGCCAATGGCAGGGATACCTCCCACCAGAGCAGGTTGCTCAGAGCCCCACCCAGCCTGATCTTAAAAAACTCCAAGGATGGGGCTTCCACCACCTCTCTGGGCAACCTGTTCCAATGTCTCACCACCCTCATGGTGAAGAACTGCTTCCTAATGTCTGACCTGAATCAATCTATCTCTAGTTTTAATCCATTCCCTCCAGTCCTATCACTGCCTGACAGCCTAAAAAGTCCCTCCCAGCTTTCTTGTAGGCCCCCTTAAGATACTGGAAGGCCACAATAAGGTCTCCTCAGAGCCTTCTCTTCATCAGATTGAACAACCCCAGCTCTCTCAGTCTGTCCTCATAGGAGAGGTGCTCCAGCCTGCTAATCATCCTTGTGGCCCTTCTCTGGACACGTTCCAGCACATCGATGGCCTTCTTGTACTAGGGGCTCCAGAACTGGATGCAGTACTCCAGGTGGGGTCTCACAAGAGTGGAGTAGAGGGGGAGAATCACCTCCCTCAACCTGCTGGCCACGCTTCTCTTGATGCAGCCCAGGATACCATTGGCTCTCTGGGCTGCAAGAGCACACTGATGGCTCATGTTGAGTCTCTCATCCACCAGTACCACCAAGTCCTTTTCTTCAGGGCTGCTCTTAAGTCAGTCACTGCCCAGCCTAGGTTGGTGCTTGGGATTGTTCCAACCCAGATGGAAGACCTTGCGTTTGGTCTTGTTGAACTTCATGAGGTTGGCATCCTTTAATCATTATATATGAACTTTACCTGATTTTCAAATATATACACATTTCCTGTCAAACTATTTGTATGCATAAATATTAAGTTATAAATATACTAAGCTGTTTGTGTTTTCATAAACAAATTTACATTTATTGTAAATATACACACAAACCAAGAGCTGCAATAAAGACATTACAGGGGAAAATACTATTCACAGATAAACTTAATTGATTCCAATGCAGATACCTACACCCAAGTCCAGCATTTGTCATATCTATGAAGAAATGTGATGGTATTTCTAAAATTATGTAGCTGCCAGAAGCAGAGAATCTGTATCAAGATAATAAAATACTGAACATTTTTCAGATAATAAATATCCTAAGCAGTTCAATTTTTAGACTGTTTTCTACTGTATAAGCATGGACAAAAATGAATTTTATTTTATAACTGGTGATTCTCCTGGAATAGTTTCATGGGCTATCAAAAGCACACTTATAATAGGATTTTTAGCTCCTGATACCTGCTCAGTCTCCTTAGTTGATGAAGTTTTTTCTGTTTTCTGAGCTCTGGACCTGTTTGGAGTTTTTCTCGCTCATCTTCCTTCCTGTCAAGGTCAACACCAGAATCATTACCTAAAGAGTAAACACAAAAGAATGTAACTATGCATAAAAGAAATTCAGGTAGCACAGTCACTAACACCACAAGAAAGAATTAGGAGAAAATTAATGCCACTGTAGATAGAAATACATGCTATCAGAACAAGATATGCTGCCTGAGTCCTTAAGAGGGGAACCTTTCACCCCCCCTCTATCTTATTAAATTAGTGTGATACACAAATAGAGAAAATAGGCAAAATACAGAGAAAAAAAGACTTTATTTTTTTTAATGGGCTCTCAGAAACATTTGTTTCTCAATTATCTTGACATTAATGTGGATTTTTGTGACAATTCTACCAAACTATAGAATTTCTCATGATTTCACTATTAATGAATAAATTATTTTTCTCCATTGCATATGTAATTGTTCTGATGACTTTAGGATTATTTCTCCTAGTACTGGATTCATTATCCATCTAATTTAATGGAAAGTCTTCCAACAGTCTCTCTGGATTAGGCTTTTTTTTCCCCACTGTTATTGTGAATCGATAGCTAGAAACATACTTTTCTTTTTCAGTGTTGATTTAAGAAGAATAAGGTTCAAAACAGTTCTTTGGTTCAACCTGACTCCTGTTGTATAACTCATGGAACTCTGAATTTCCAAGGCTTGCACTGCTAAACCATTCCCTAATTGTTGCTGTTCAGAATGTCTTCAGCCTCTTAAATTAGGTAACTTTTGGACCAAATAACTAGAAAGTATTCAAAACACTTGTCTGAAATAAGAACAAATTAATCAGCAATCAGCCAAGTTTTTCTTGAAGCTATTTCTTCCTTAAAGCAAATGAGGAATTCCTTACTGAAAAAA